>JAJJHY010010898.1:5017871-5301326 GCA_021224005.1 Drosophila setifemur
TATTTATGTTAAACATTTTACGTATGCAAGGCAGTAAGTTCCCCTTGATTCAGTTAATTACAAAAACACATACTACTAGTTGATTCTAGTAAATATATATAATCCTATAATTGCGGAATAATATGTCAGCATTAAATGTGTTATTTATTCTTCGATAATTTATTATTAAAGGGAAACAGGTTAAAATTCTATTCAAACAAGCGGTTTTCTGATTATATCAATTTGATTTTAACAATAAATAAGACAGTTAGTTGTAAAGGCTTACAGTGTCAGAAAGCTACTTTTCTCGTAGCGAGTTGCTAACAATGCAAATAACACTGCCAACTGCCAAAGTACCAATTGCTAAAGCAGTCCTTGCCGTCCTATTCCACCAGGTTTCACGATTGCAAATTATACGGCCAACTGCCAAATCAGCAACTGCTAAATCAGTCCTTTCCGCCCTATTCCGCCAGGATTCACGATTGCCCTCAAGTTGCACCTCGTTGTTGGGAAAAAGCGCGAATGCGAGACACGCTCTTTGGCGGAATCAACAACCGTATACGCTACTAATGGATTCACACTGCGCTGCCCGGTCGTAATCCTTTAAAGTCCCTGATCCCAACCTAGCACAACAACACCCACACATCCACTTGAGAAGCAACGCAGTACCCGAGGGCCGATTGCAACATTTCTCATGCGAATGTTAGAAACAATTGCATGTGAGCACTGCCGGGCTTTTGTCTTGATTTCACTTTAGCCGGACTCCTGAATTCGGAATGCAATTTGTAGCTGACAAGTGGCCGGCGGACACAATGAATCGCAAAGGCGAACGCGAAGGCGAGAGTAATCCTCGCGCCAATTAGGCGAAGGATCCGCGGAAAGGGAAATATTTATGCGCACAATTTGAAGGTAATTTCGCACCAAACCCTGCGGCAATTTCAAATTCGAAGCTCCAAATCATCGCCCAGTGTGAAGGGCCGCTGGAATGATTTCAGCATTGAATACGATTACACGCTTCCTTGGAGCGTAAGTGTGAAGAAAAATCATTTGGAAATGTTCATCAACTACAGTCTTACATGGATAATTCCAACTTTATTCTGTTCTGTAACCGTTTCTAGTTTAAAGACGAACTAATTGGATTAAAGTTAAAGTTTTCTTTTATCAATAAGTAAATTTATTGTTGGCACTTTAACATTTATAAAAATATTTCACCAGATTATCAGGTCTAAATGTCTAGTGCTTCATTAACCATATATAGTATAATTAAAATATTATACATATTTTAGCTCGTGCATGTTAGTGAAGCTCAGCTGTATTTGTCGTCATGTGTATGCGGTGGTTTATGTGAGGGATAAGTGGTATCCAGGCTCTTTGTGTAGATGTCGCCTTTATGCGGCTCACCGTCGGCCGTTGGGTGGCTCATTAATGCGTCCTTGGTAAGGCAGGAGAAGCATTTGTCAGGCCCTTCTTAATCCCCAGCAAATCGCGTAATTATATACCTACCCCACCCTCCAACCGCCTAACTGGGATATAATTTCCGCAACATTTATTTATTAATTAAAAAATTTGTGCCATTGACGACGGGGCTTACGGGTAAGCTAGATAAATTATCATAAATTGTATTTTATTGCCCAAGTTCCAAATAACAAATAGAATAGGCATGAGAGCTTTCGCTTTGCTATTGCAGTTCCCGGGAAGTACCGAAAATGTGTAGCATACTTTCCAGCGCGCTGCGAATTTCGTATTATCAGGCGAAAAGTTTCTGCCACAGCAGCTGGAACAGTTATTGTACCCTTTTTTATGCCTCGGCCACATGCTGCGGTCTATTTTGAGGGGTAGTTAGGGGGGGGGGAGGCGTTTCGGCCTCAATTATGCAATTTTCGCTTGGAATATCTACGATTAGTGTGCAGTTTTGTTCTGCCCTGTGCGGCCAGATGCGTTTTTAATTGCATCAAAGACGGCTTCCGTTGCTGGACACCCAGTCCTTGTCAGTTTCCTAATTGGACATTTGTAATTAACTTCAGTGGCAGTAAAGTCAAATTTTTTCGTCGTTTTCGTTTCCCCATTGGCTCATTTTTCACTGTGCAGTTTGGCATTTAATGCAGTTGACTCTTATTTCTTAGTTGCTCTGTTATTTATGTGTCGCTCGTTAGTTTTCGGCGGACTCTTATTTATTGGCTGCCTGGAGGTGGTGGACAAGGTCGGATTTTGTTTTTTTTTTAACCAACTATGCCACCATTGTACCACTGCACCACCCACTGACAAATGACCCTCGGGTGGGTCGAAACAAAGCAGTTTAATTGAGCAGGGCGAATGTCTCCAGTTTGTCATAATTAACACAGCTCGAACTGGAAGTGCATTTTGTGGTCAAGTGACGACTATAGCATTCATTTGTGCTGCCCACCAGGAAGTGGCCTACTTTCTGCCCGATTCAAATCAATAATTTCACCTCCTTCTTGTCCTAGGTCGTCGGTCCTCTATGTACTCCCGCCAATTGTCCATTAAAGTTGCATGTCTTTGCCTGTGGCGCAGCTCTCGAGCACTCAATTACATGTCGAAAACTTTCGCCCCCACTCGGCTCACCTCAATTCTCATTGGGATTCATTGGGATCCAGACCCTCAAAAGGTGGCAATTGACCTATGCGATAAATAGTTTTGCTTGCCAATGGCAAGTGATAAATTCAATTTTTTACGTCTGGCAATCGAACGACAAGAGTAAAATATGGCTCAATAGGAAAGCGAATGAAGTTTATAGTTGGCTTAAAAGGGGACAAATCTCTGAGCTCTTTAGCTTTATTCATAACTTTTGGCTTATAGATTTTTTATTATGACATACATTTTACTTTCTTTTTTGGATCAAGTAATAACATTTTGCATATTTTGGGTCTGTAAACGAAAAAGGCAAATTGTAAATAATGTGAGTTGTTCATGTAAACCATTGTGTTTATAGTTCATATTAGTTCAATTTAAAATAAGGCACGGAGCACAGATTGTAAAACTGTAAGATACGAATCCTTGTATTACTGGATAGGAATATGTTAAATAAAAACGAAATATACAGAGATGAATTCGGTAAGCTTATGTCATAAAAGGCACACATTTTTATTGAATTAATTTTTTTCTGTCGTTCCTTTGGGTTCGCATGAGCCTTTATGAAATAACCAAATAAAATTATTTTAGATTTTATCTTTGTTAACCTTGATCTGGCCATGCATGTGCAAATACCTTGCCTAAGGTATCCTTTTAATAGCTTTTAAACAGACTAAATGACTTGGCAAGATGTGACAGGGAAAACACCTGCCTCCGCAAGTTAGTTCAAACCATTTAAATTTTAATTAAGTAAATAAGCATGGCTTATCTTTTTGCGTAGATTGTTAAACAACAAAAAAACTACACAAAATGAGTGTTTATCTTATGACTTTGTGCATATTTAAATTTCAATGTTTTATTTATATTATTAGTTTTAGGAAATTGTTTGGTTGTGTGGATTATGTAGGTGTATTGTAAGACCCTGCTTTGGCAATCACACAATGTATTCCATTTTATTTCTTTTGATATTCATTCCGATTAAAGGTGAGAACTTGTGGCCCTGGGCAAAGTGCCTGTTAAAGTTAAAACCGTAATGAGCTTAAGCATTCAATGCTTTAGCTCTCTGCATGAGTATGCGTGTGATTGTGGATATGTGAAAGTGCTTCAGTTCAAAAACCTCCAAACATTACGTCACGAGCTCAAATCCACACAGACGGGGAGGCACTCTCATGCACATCGAAAAATACTGCGGGCCAGACGCACACCATCGAAGCAACATACTAACACACTAGCACACTAGCACACTGACACACCGCAGGCATTCATGGCTGCTGCTTTCGCAAATCTTCTCTCGAGCTTTGGGTTAGCATGGCGAACAGGGGTTAAGGGTAAGGCAGGGGCAGGGGCAGAGGCAGGAGCAGAGACAGGGACATGGACAGGGGCAGGAGCAATGGCTCTGCGTCTGTGTTTTGCAATTGTCTAGCTGTGCTTCTGGGGTTGACTTGCGCTGCGGCATTGCTGGCTATGGCTGGGGCAACAGCAAATATATGATACATATAAAAACTGAAGACACCTGGACCCGGATCTGGGCTACACTTCTGTCTGTTGTTCTTCTCGGTATTGCAAGCGGAAAAATCAATTTATGGATTTTAGTTTCGTTCATATTTGTTTTTGTTTTGACCCATCTCTTCGTTTTGACACGTTCGCGCCTCTTGAGGATTTCTGTGCGTCTGGCAGCTTGTTGATGCCACCTCCCAGCAAAGAGACCCATTCAAAGAGTTGGAGGTCCCCGCCCGGGCGCCACACTCGGCAACTCGCAATTAAAGCAATTTCTTTTAATTGCAATCAAATGAGACGAGAACTTGAGCTTCGTTACTTACCCCTTCCTGGCTCTTCCTATCGTCTTCGCTAGCAGGATGCAGGATATAGCCGGAGATCTTCCGTTGGCGCGCTAAAATGCTGTCGTTGCTGTAGTGGTGCCTGTGCGTGTGTCAGAGATTTGTGAATGGAACAAAAGAGCGAAACGGAATTCATTTATTAGAAAGGGCTTGGGGTATATTTCACTGCTCGGGAAACTCGTTTTCGTTTTCGGTTTGGCTAACCCACACGCAATTGGGAACTTTAAATATTTGCTTGGCACTGCAAAAAGTTCCCTCCTTTTCTGCTGCTGCTTACGATTTCGCTTCTCTAAGAGCCAACACTTTGGGGAGGAATCGCTGAACAGGACTACTGTGAATCCTATTGCCTCGGTCCTTTTTATATGCGAGGCGCTTGCGATCCACACGCGGATATCAGCTGACGCGGATGCTGTGGATGCTGGATTCATTCTGTGGTTTCCCTCTGCGCAGGTACAAACAAGACTTTGGCGAGCCATCTAAAAAGATAATTCATATTTAGTGGTATGTTTGGAAAATAATTGATTTACAAACTTCGCAAAATGTTATTCTTTATCTTGATTAGTGCATCCCGAAAGTATGCAACAGTGTTTAGTGATTAGTTGTCACACACACAGGGTGATTCGGGTAGAGAGGCGTAATGTTAGAGCAGCCACTTGTTGCTGCTTTGATTTAATGAAGTTTCTATTGCCAGAGTTAAACTTGAGTTCCCCAAGCTCAGCAGCATCAATTAAGCTTCAATATTCAGGTCGCTCCCGGGCGAATTTCCTGTTTAGTGAATCTATAATCTAGGAAATGGAATATTTTTAATTCGGTAAATCAATCAAAATTCTGGAAATAATATTTTTTAACATTTATGTAAATACTTGAGCCAATTCGCAATAAAGGGCTTAAGTTCATTTGTATTAAGCTGCTGTTTTTGCTGTTTATTTTTATAAAGTTTTATAACTGAGTTAAGCTTGAGGTTGCTAAACTTTAAATAATTCATATTGTTTCGGTATTTACGTATGTCTTAACTAAATGAATATTGTGTATAGAACGTAAACCATTTTTGGTAAAAAAAACATTAAATAATAAATAATTTACAATTGTTTTCAGTTTTCCTCAGGACTTACTGACTTTATGTTTATCGTCATTAAACATTAATTTAAACACAAAATTCTTTGGCAGGAATAATGCATATAATAATCGAAAATGTATTCCAATAATTATGGAACCTTATTTAATTCTGAAAACCCTAGGGGCTTAATATGATTTCCGTTTTCAAACTTTTAATTTGGGTATAATTTTTTATTTTGGCTTGTAATTAATAATTTCCTCTAATTTGTAAGTGGGGGCTTATTTCACATCTTGATAAATTCGAATTTCACTTACTAACAATAAATTTATACTAACAACACAAAATCACGAATTTTCTAAAAATCATTTCTCACAGCCCCTAAAGTTAGCCTATTTCCATAAAATTAACTGCCATCGCTTGATTGATGGAGACGAATTACTCCCCTCTGCCTTCGCATCCCATCGAAAGAGATGGTTGATAAAATGCTTTCACCGATCGGGGCGCCAGCGAATTTAATTGACCAGTGAATAAACTTCTTTGATATGGCATATTGGCCCCACGTTTCGACCATAAACATCCAAACATACACATGGGATATAAACAATGGCATGCAAGGTGGCAAGCAAACCTTTTTTCATTCACTCATTGATGATAATCTTAACGGTTAACATACATATGTAGCTTTTGCGCATTCCATCTATTGGGATGATGACTAGAAATTTCTGTGACTGTGAATGTTGAGCGGAACGAAAAGTCATCACTGGCAAAGCTCAATTCTCGAGTCTTTCCTGTTCTCGCTGGTGGATCAATAGCAGAACTAACATGTAAGATCATTACAGTCAAGTTTCCCGACTGTTAAATACCCTGTACCAAGTTCGTTAGAAGTCAATAATCAAAAAGAAAAAAAATGCAAAAAAGTTCGACCGAGTCTGGGGATCGAACCAGGGACTTCCAGGTTATGAACCAGACATGCAATGGTTAGCACCACCAAATATATATTTGTATAAAAATATATAATATAGTACAACAATATTTTAAAGGCGTTCTTAGTGGCATTCTCTAAGTAATATAAAACCGAAATCAGATAGCTTGTTGTTAGCTTCTGTAAACTTTAGGTATTTATTGTGCACTTTCTTATTAACCAAACTTGATGAAATATTCAGGATCAATAGAAATTCATACTCCAATTGCGTGTGTAAAAGCAAGGACCCTAGCTAAAAAATTGTGCTGTTAAAATATAAACACGTAAAAACACAAAATAAACCTGGCAGCGACCAAAAAAAAACTTTATCTGCGTCAGTATTAGGAGAATCTACACTGGTAATAAGGTTTCTCTCTGAGCTCTTACAGTTTCTGAGATCCGTTCATTCATCTGGACGGACAGACGGACGGATGGCTGTATCGACTCAGCTCGACATGCTGATCAAGAATATATATACTTTGGGGGTCTGCCACGCCTCCTTCTGTCCGTTACATACATTCTCACAAACTTTCTGCCTTTACCCTTTGGGTTTAGGGTCTAAAAAAAAGTGCGGATGAGTGTGTAGAACAAAAGTAGTGAACAACAAAAGTAGATACTAAAACTTGAACTCTTTTTACTTTCTCACACTTAAAAAAAAACACATAAGGAATGACATACTTTTAAAAATTAATTAATTAACTCAAATTGTATATATTTTATAATCCTGTGCTTAGAATAAAAACAAGTAAAATAATATACTGAACTAGACATTCTAATTTGTTTAATTGTTGTATGTTTTCAGTGCAACTTTTGTTGTTCCTCCATTTCTGATGAGTGTGTCAGGTGCAATGTGCTGCTGACCAACAACAACAATAACATCGGCAACCAGTGGAAACGAGTCGAAATCGCAGACAAAAATAAACTCCGCAAGCTCGTCTTGCCCATGTATCAAATGTCTTTCAAAGGTAGTTAAACGCTTCCTATTCCACGCGAAGCCAAGTACCGAGTGTCTCTGAGTCGGGTCAAAACGGGTTGCAAACATAAGCCAGGCCCAGACCTAACTGCCCAGTCTCCATCTCTTTCGCTCTCATCAAGCCGGAGGTAGGGTATTTCCCGAATCGGCTGGCCATCCCATAAACTATTTATAGCCCTCTGTGAGTCTGTCGGTCTGTCCCTCTATCTGTCACTACTTTCGTGAGGCTTCCTTCTAACTGAACTTGTGTAACCGAATCTGCAGTGGTCAGTCTCCAACTCCCCCTGTACCTCGGGCCGAAACCCCTCTTTATCGCGCAATCTCCCATCTTCAATTGCTTCCTTATGCATACAAATTAACGTCTTAGCACACGTCGCGCTATGTGGAAAAGTTTTCGCATGCAAAGTACGGAGAGTAAAAAAAGAGTGGGAGAAAGAGCAGAAGAAAAACAAAAGAAGAAGAAAGCAGCCAAGTACTTGAGACAAGAATTAGAGGCTGTTGCCAGCCATGCTTAACCCACTAAATACCCAGGCAAAATCTACAATGAAAACATGTTTGAATCTATTTTCTATTTATCACTTATAAACATTTAACATAATTCCTTGGCTTGCGGAATCCAAAAACTTTTTTTTTTCCCAGTACCGTCAGATTATGTTCTCTAAGAAATCGCTTTTCTAAGGAACACTTTCCTTCTTGGTTAAAAATAAAGCTAGTTAATTTTGTCTTGTCTCCTTCGTTAGATAAAATCGCAGGGTTAAATGTGCAGTCCCATCGAAGAGTCGCACTTTCCATGCCCTAGACCCGAGCCGAACTTGAAATCGGAACCCGTTTGGCCATCTACCCTCGTTCCTCCGAAACGACTTCTACCCCAAAGGAAAAGCTGCAAACGGCGAGGAGTGCAGAACACAAAAGTTTGCCGCTAAATTTTTGTGACAGCTGTTGAGCAGCGACAATAAAGAGAGCGGCCCAGAGAGCGGGAAAGAGATGGAAAGGTCGAGAGAAAGAGCGGCGACAACAAACGGTAAAGCTGAAACTTCAAGCCAGACTTGGCGGTTCTCCCGCACGCTCGCTCATTCACGTTTCAGCCTTTGCCGCGCAAGCTCTTCGGAACGGAGTGGCGCTCGAAAACGGAGAGTATGTGCTGTAGTTGTTGCATTTGTTCATGTACTACGATCACGTCGCGGGCGATAAGTGAACCTCGAACCGTTGAAGCGTTGAACCTCGCCGCCGAAGGGCAGCCCTTGAGCCTTGTCCCAAAACCGAAACATTTTAGTGCCCTGATCTGTGTGTGTCCGCGTCTGTGAGGGCGTCCTGTGTCAGTGGTGGGTAGTGGGTCACTGGAGCGTGCGATATGCCAAAGCAGCAGCAACAGCAGCAAACAGCTAGCTAAACATGCGACTCATGCGCAAAGCAAATGACGAAAATGACAAAATGGATAGAATAAATGGGAGAGGGGCGAGTGCTCCCAGGGTGACCAGGTGACCGGGGTGGACAGGTGAACAGGTGTCAATGTCAGCAAAGAGCTTGCTGTTACAGTACAAGATCAAAAAGTGAACACTTATTAAATGAAACCATGAACCGTTTCTGATTTTTGGATCTTTAAATTAAATTCTAGGGTTTTGAAAATTGTTAGCTGTTTATTAAAACAACTCCATATAAAATTCATATAAAATTCAAATTTCAAATTTTTTAGGACTTGGAAACTTTTTTTCTAAAGAAATCTTTAATTATAACTTAAAGCTCTTTTTACTTTATTACTTAATAATACTTCCAAGCTTGAAATAAAATTAGCTAAAAACTAAAAATTTTATGTTTTTATCGACATTTTCACGTATCTTAGAATATTCGAAATTTGCATGCTCTCTTCAATATTCAGCATTGGCCTGTTTGCGCTTTCGATCGACCACTGTAATTGGTACGCATTTGAAATCGAATCCTCAAACAACCCCCGAGTGTGAGAAATGGCAACATGTTGCACTTCCGCTGGCTTCCAATCATAGCCATTGATTTTTTGTGTGTGTGCTTTATTTTTTGTTCATTATTTTCTTGTTAGCCATGGCTGCGAAAACAACTTTTACAAACGAAAAAAAAAACGAAAAATAACTGCCATTTCGCCCGTAAATTGAAAACGAACAAAAGTAAGCAAGGAACAGCGGCAGCGGAGCGAGGGAAGTGGAAAATAAGAAAACTGAGATAACCAAAACCAATCGGACAGCATCGGTTAACAGTATTAAGCAGCGACTGGCGTCTACATTGCCGACTTCCGTTCGTTTAAGCAGATTGTTGTTGCTCCGGATAATGGCAAGGGGGTATAGGGGCCACGGCGCAAGGGGCGAAGGGGGCCAAGGGGCCAGGGGGAGGTAGCTCAGTTCACCACAAAAAGAAACTCCAAGCAACGCATCATTGGCGTGGAATTGCTTTGACTAATTTCCCAATGAATCGGCAGTTGCGGCTGCGCCCTGCGGCTCACCATCTCTGCATTGTGTGTGTGTGTGTGTGCTATGTATTTATGTGTGTGATGCGGCAATTAAAGCTGGCCGGCGAGAGAGTGTGAAACCGTTAGTAGGAGCTACAGTGATAGCAGTTCCTCCTTCCCACCCGCCGCTTGATAAATAGTTTCCCTTCAAATATTTGAAAAGGTGCACGGGGAGAAATGTCTCAGTGCTAAACAAGTAAACTATTTCGACAAATATCAAAGATTAACATACAAATAAATCTTTTGAGTAGAGAAATGAAATGATTACTTTTATAAAAAGAACTTAAAAGACCTAAAAATATCACACTGTCATTTTAGCTAAGTAAAAATTATTTTCTTCTTTCGAAGTGCAGCTTATAAATGTATTATTTAAACCTATTGTAATATGTACTCATACTCGAACTTTCATAAAGATATCGACCTGCTGTTTTCCGAGTGTAACTCGTAATAATTAATTGAGCCATTAGGTAGCTTTAGCTTGAGCCGGGCTTTTTAGCGAGTTCTCCGGATGGAGTTGACCCATTTGCCGGCGACCCAATTGCATTTGAAATTGTTGTCTAATTAATCATCAGATTAGTTACTGTAACAACTTAATTCGACATGCCATGCGAATGCCGCAAACAATTGTGTGAAAATTGCACAAATCTGACTCACAGATAGGTACATAAACACAGATACAAGCTCACAGATAGATAGAGACAAATCCATGTCTGTAACTCTGATGCATTGGGCAATGCACTTGGCTTTTAAATCAATTTCTGTTGACCAACCTCAACAAAAATGATATGCAAAACGTTTGTAGACTCCGCCGACAAACGGATTTGGGTTCGGTGTGCATTGCCAACTGCATTTATAATTTCTGCATTGTTTGGGAACTGCATATCATGCTATTGCATGGCGTAAATTAACTCCCAAATCTACAGCAAATCCCATTCCAAAAATTTCAACATTTCCACATTTAGTCCGGCTAGTTTTCTCCAAAAAGAAATTTCTATAGTGGCCCGCAGGCCAGCTTTTTCGGGTTGTCTCGCATTGTCCAAAAACCAAACACTGAATACCGAACACTGGAATCTGAACACTAAACTCTGAACAACAAGTGCGTCGGCTGTCAGCTAAAATGCTGGTAAAAATCGTAATCATCTTGTTCAGTCCATCCATCCATTCATCCATCCATCTATCCATCCGAAGATACTCCGGCTGACACACTGTCAGCATTTCAAGTCAACAATTTAACTGGCCAAATACCCAAGTTGGACTGTCTGCCCAAGAATTTCTCTTTTCCAATTTGCTGGGATTTCTGTTATGGCCTTTTTCGGTTGCCGACATTGGCTTGCAAAATATTTCTACACACACACAGATGAGATGATGCTGGGCCCCCGGGGCCTACGGTTTTGCCGATGCTCTCGAAGATGAACCGTTCAGCCACTTAACCGATGCTATTTTCCCTCGCCAGCCAAGTGGGTTAACTGACCGAAATCGAAGCACTCAACGTAATTACGTGCCCCGAAATTTACATATTTGGGCGTGCGAACCGCAGCTGTAGATGCATATTTCATCTCGGGTGCAGCAGCATTCAGTTGTCTCTCATATATTTCGAGGCGAAGGTGACGGACCAACGCAAAGCCGTATTTCTGACGTCGGTGGCCAGAGATGGGGAGCGATGAGGCATCGCAAGATTCTGGTTATCTGGGGCTGAACTGGGGGCGAGAAGTTCCTTATCTGCTGCCGCATTTGTTTAAAAATAAAAATAAAAAAATAAACATTCCTTTGATTGCAGTAAAAAACTGAACACTCCCAGGCACAAACACATGCGCACACGGATACACGCTCACACTCCCACCATGATGGGAAGTCTTGAATTTGTGTATCGCGCCGGTTGATAAGCTGCTCCGTAAGCGACTTTTTTTGGGAGCCGAAGTAAGGCAGTGCGCGCCCGCTTCCAGTGGCAAAACAATGGTCGTAACTTGCGCGTAATTAACACACAAAAAGCTCTGAATAGAAGTGGAAAAAAAATTAAGCAAACATTCAAAGCGGAGCGAGGCGAATTTGTTTGGCAAAAGTGTTTCATGTGCGCAGCAATTGTAAGGTAAAAGTGCCAACCTGCAGCTATATCTATGAGAAACTCCTCGAACTGAGTGCGGAAATGGCTTAGAGCCTATCTGAATTCGCAAACATACCACCCACACAATCACCGCGGGACAGCAGCAACATGGCAGGTGAAGCACCAGCAGCAACATCGCCAGTGGCATGCAACACCAGCAACAACTCCACGAACAGCAGCAGCAAGGAGAGCAGTCCTGTCCAGCAGCCAAACCAGCTCCTGAATAGCAGCGTCGACAGCGGGATCGCGGTGCTGGAAGCGGAAACTCCGACCTTGAGGAGACGCCAGCGATTGCGGCAGTGCCAGCAGATCCTTCAGGTGTTGCAGCGGGACCAACTCACTCACCAGCAGCTGCGTGATAGATTAAGGTGAGTGCGTGGTTAGAACGGAAGCAACTGTCAGCTGGGATTGGCTCGAGCTGAGTTGGGTGCGCTTTGAGTGAGCGCTGGGAGCCCATCATTTGGCAATCACTTAAAGAAATTTGTTATACTTAATTTATTTAACATATATTAAAATTTTGTCATACTTTTGATTTCATGCTATTAAGTAAATTTTAGATAATTTTGATGGGTTAGGGTTAGGTTTTTTTTTATTTAAGGTGCTTTTCAAATAGAGCATATTGAGAATGTAGTTGGGGTAAACCTTACTTCTTTCAGTGCATTGGTTGCATGCATATCGAGCTCTGAGACTGCCGGCAAATATTAATTTATGCAAATTTGCCGACCTCAAAATGGAAATGACAAAATCTCGGGCGCAGTCAGTCGAGTTGCTTATGTGCTCCTACAGCTAGAAGTCATTACGTGAGCAGTCAGCTCCTCTGAGAAACTGTTTCGACAATTTTCAAAGAGAAACCTAGAAATATGACGAAAGGGCCTTAGAACTTTCAAATGGGTTTGCAATTCGTTTGGGAAAATACGAATTTGCCGGGAAAGTTCCATTAGAATGATAATAGTCGACCTACCCAGTTTTCCTATCGAAATTGAAGTAACCTATTTAAATTATATCGCTTGTCTGTCGATTCATGCGAAACTTTAAACTTTGTTTGCTTGATACATATATACTCGAATGCTAAGATTATTTGTATACCCTTGCAGAGGGTTTTATAATTGGAACGATTGGGAAAAAATGTCGTAAACTTGACATGTTTAAAGACAATTAATTGATTATAAATCACTTTTAAATAACTATCCTGTAAATCTTATAAAAATCATAATATTATATCCGATATATATATACTATTATTGGTCATTGACAATAACTCTGGTTATTATTATTATAATTAATTCATTCTTGGACAATATACTTCATATACATTAAAGCCAATTTAGAAAATAAAAAAATTAAAATCGGACCACTATATCCTTTAGCTGCCAAACAAACTATAGAAGGGTTTGAAGGCAGCTGGTCTGCGAGGGTATTCTAAGCTGGGGACCCGAGGCTAGCCTTCCTTTTGTGTTTTATCAAAAATTATTTTTTCAGCACATATGATTTTACCTTTGTTTTTTAAATTTGAAAGTCTTGAAACTTTACCAAAAATGTGTTTAAAATAAAACTAAACAATAAAGAGTGTTACATACCCTTTACAATTACAGGTTACCGCTCGAATTATTAACGAAAACAAATTTAAAAAATGTAATAATGGTGGTCTATAATGAAATTTTTAATTAATTAATTAATTGCTGGGGCAGAAGGGGGCGTATCAATAAATTTAAACAAACTTGATCTACACTACAAGAGTCTACTTGCATACTCACTGACTTTCGTAGCTCTTATACAACTTATAAAATAAAAACACAAGTCGCATGTACTCATTGTTGTACCAAAATAAGCATTTATAATTTATTTTTCCTCAGACTCCTATGAGTTATTTGAGTCTAAATCAAAAATCTTAGCACTACTTTAATATAGTATTGTATCAAGACATGGATAGGATATTGTGTTTGGATGTTCCAGATAGGAAAGACAATTTTGCTAGAAAAAAAACCATTATTACCATCGACACCATTAACGCAATCAAATATTTTTGTTCAAATTAACTTATTATAAGCATTAAGAGCAAGTACTAATTTAACGCATTTAAAATTACTATAGTGTATCCAGTTGTGAGAGTATAAATTCCAAGACCCGTTCCCATTCCATTTCTTTTCGCCACAAGATTCAAGCCGCCCGAGGAGTGGAGCCGCAATCTTATCGAACATTTCATAATTAAGTTGATTAATACCAATTAATTGCCGCAAGCTTTGCATGGCCAATGGCAGGGCCAATCGATTCCAGAGGTATTTCTTTTCGGCCACAAACTCTTGCCACAAGCCAAGCCGCGGACATGTGACTGGCAGCTGCTAACGCATGAGGCAGTGGTATTTGCGTTTGCATTTGCATAAGGCCCGTTGTACAATGCTAAATGCCAATAAATATGGGGTGGAAGGGGCCATAACTGTCACATCTTTGGCGGCTCAATGGGGATTTGCTTTTCACCCTGCTGTTGCATGGACGGCGAAGCTCTGACCCAGTCCACAACTATGGGCCAGTTCCATTTTGGGTACTCGCCCGCAACGCACACAAAAACCTTAAAAACAAACCAAAAAATAAATAAATTGGAAAAATCCCTAAAAATAATATAAATATTATATATAACAATATGCCATCTGTGAAGCCCACTTGAAAAGATACGTCTATGTGACTTAACCTCGAAAATAGTCTTGACACTTATCGTTTTCGTCGTTTCAACATTTCCCTTATATACAGATATATATATTTATCACTGGACGCGAGCGGAACTCTTATCAAATCAACCAACGGTTTATATACGCTATTCGCTATAACGAAATGGACAAACAAAATCCAATATAATACCCATATACTCCAGCTATATATTGTACGAAAAAGTAAACAAACCAAATATAACTTGGCTAAAACAAACTTGTCGCCACTCCAGTCGCAGTCGGAGTCAACTGCTCCAATCGTTAACTTGACTCCAAGATCGTTTACAGTGCAGGCCCTTAGCTAAGACTGCTATAGCCTCGTGATCTTAATCAGTTTTTTTACGGCTGAACAACCGCGAATTGTTTAATTTTTTTGCGTCATGCGCTCGGGATTGATGTCGTCGGGTTGATTTTTTGTATTTGGGAGAGTTAGGGCGAGAGTGATCGGGCGGCGGTGACGATGGCAATTAGCAGGTTGAGTTCGTATGGCAGACACCTCCAAAAGATATTCCTCAAAAAGTGATTGATAATAGCCGTCGTACCAAACTGAAAACAGGAAAAAGCGAAACATCTAAACATTTTTCGGTAATTATTTATTCAGATATTGCCCAGTGAAGTTCACTTCGGTTTACTTGAAAGATTTCACAACTAATAAAAATAAACCCAAAACTTTTATGCCAACTGAAGTGAATAACAAGATAATTAAGAAGCCTTTTGCTTAGAAGCACACATCACGAAAGACTATAAAACGACAGAAAATAATTATGCAAAGCCAAAAGAAGTTATGCAACTCCCATCAAAGATCTTTCAGGAAAAAAGCAATAAACATCGATTAGAATTTTGCAAAAATAATGCATGTATGTATACATTTATCAACTTTAATTTGTGCTAATCACAGTGTGCGAAATTAAACACAAAGAAACACTCAAGAAAATAAATAAACGAATAAAAAAAACTCCGTACGTGATTCAAGCGATTGTGACTGCAGAAAAAGTACTCTCTTCTAAAAAGTGAATGCATCTGAAATATGCGATTAAATTTGATTTATTGCATATATATTGTCAGAATCTTTAAAGCAAACCTATACAACCAAGCTTACATATTTTGTTTCCTGTTATTTGTCGAAGTAAATAAACATTAACTAAAGTCACGAAAACAAATACCTTTACTCATTGTGTACGGACGTGATTATTTGCAAAAAACTATAAAAATACCCTTGCAGACCAGTTGCATTTAATGCGTTCTATAGTTTGCGAACGATATAGTTTGATATTGTATAAGAAAAGTATATTGCCCAAAAGTTAATTAATTATATTGATAAACACCAGAGTTATGGTCAATGACCCATTTTTTTCCGTCGTTCCTATGGCAGCTGTAGGATATATTGGTCTGAATTTGATAAAAACTTAAAGGATAAGTTAACTTAGTTACACAAAAGTGATTTAAAAACCAGCAATCAATTATCGAAAAAAATTTAGAATTTACGATTTTTTATTCCAATCGTTCCTTTGCCATGTAATGTAGTGTTCCGATTCCGGTCGTTCCGTCTTTTATACTACCTGCACCAGATAGGAGGGTTTGGTGCCCGATAGCTCTAAAACTGAGAGACTAGCTTGCTTAGGAGGAAACAGACGGACAGACAGACGGCAAGCCATGGCTAGATCGACTCGGCTGGTGATGCTGATCAAGATTATATATACTTTATGGGATCCAAGATGTCTCCTTCACTACGTTGCAAACTTCTGGTCAAAATCATAATACTTTCTGCAAGGGTATAAAAACAGTAAACAGCCAAAAAAAAAAAAAAAACTTTAATCAAAACCGAGTCGAGTAAGTGATTTAATTAAAATTGAATTCGCAAGCAATTTTGTCGAAATCGAAATGCCCAACAAAGGGTATTCGTTATTAGAACTTCGCGGCAAAATCTCGATAAGGAAGCCAAAAATTAAAACGAACAAATAAAAACTTTTTGATAAGGCTAAGGCCTAAGAATGAGCAAATATTGAACTTTTGCGTCCAAATATCACATAGTTTTCTGCAGACAAGTTCTTTCATTTAGTCGGTTTTACGATCCGAGAAGTGGCTGAATTGAATTCGAAGAGCTTTAAATATTCGTGTGACTGTGTGCTTCGAATGCGAGTGCCAATCAATACTAATTGAATTTAATGCGAAATCCGCAGTGTTTTAAGCGGTGGATGCGCCCGTACATCTGCTTTATGGAGCTGCCTATCAACCGCCCGGGATGCGGCAACCTGCTGCTGGGACTCACCTCGGTGGTGGGCCTCATTGGAGGCGCATACCTGCTGCAGTGTGGCGCCCAGCGCGTTCTGGGGTGAGTTAATCGACCGGCAATATATGCTTATGTGCATAAATGTGTGTGTGGCACAAGTTCAGATACGTGAGCGAAGCTCGACATCCGCACGTGCAGATGCAGCTGCAGATGCAGATGCAGATACAAAGCAAACGCTTGCATGCAGCTGGAGATAAGTCAAAATAGAAACTGAAACTGAACTCTTTGGGCAGCAGCATCAACCCGATTACGTGTCCATCGTTTCGCATGACTTGATTGCGTTTGCGTGTGGGAAAAATGCTTGCGGCGAGGAGAAAGACCACTTCGCATAAAAAGAGATTTGACATAATTGCTGCTATTTTCCGCCTGCCACTTGCCACAGTTGCAGTTGCTTTCTTTGGCCATTTCACCATCTCAGTTGGGCATCCAGCACATAGCTTCGCCTTAATTAGGGATTGCGCAATCCTCGCCACCTGTTTCGAATTTATGTATACGAGTATATGCTGCACCTGAAATGGTTTTCCAATGGCTGTTCCGTTAGACGTTTCATAACGATTCCCGACAAACTGTCATTGACTTGCTGCCAAGTTGGCGACAGCAAGAACAAATCCGTCTTGGGAATGGCAAACGGAAGTCGTTGCCATCAAAGGGCACAGCATTTTGTCCACCCCTTCTGTTTTGTTCCTCACCTATTCTCTCTCTTCAACAAGCGTCACGAATTGTTAATAACAATTAGCCGAAGCCAACAACGCACTCGATTGTTTGGCTTTCGTCACTATTGAATGGCGACTTAATTAGGTATTTTGTTGATATTATTATTAGAGATGTTACTCTTGCTGGAGTTACAGTTTACACTGGTATACAAATAACACAGCTAAATAGATACAAAACAAGAAAGAAAGGTTAGGTTCGGGGTCCGAAGCTTGGAATACCCTTGCAGACGAGGTGCTTCAAACTGTTCGATAGTTTCTATGGCAGCAATAGGATAAAGGAGTCCGATTTTTGGTTTTTCATTTTCTAAATTGGCTTTAATTTGAAATAATATAATATGAAAATTATATTGTCCAATGAATTAATTATATTGATATGTCATGATCAATGACCCATTTTCTCCCTTCGTTCCTAAGACAGCTATAAAATACAGACTTTTAGGATAGATTGAAATAGTTATTGACTAGTGATTTAAAAAGAATCCATCAACTATCTGAAAAAATGTCGAACTTACGACCTTTTCCCCAATCGTTTCTATGCCAGCTATCCCGATTCTTCCTTTTCCGACTTATATACTACCAGACAGAAGGGTTCAGCCTGATAGTTTTAAAACTAAGAGTGTTGTTTGCCAAGAAACAGACTGACGGACAGAGAGACAGACGGACATGGCTAGATCGAGTCGGCTGGTAATGCTGATCAAGAAAATTTATTCTTTATGAGGTCGTAGATGTCTCCTTTACTGCGTTGCAAGCTTCTGGTCAAAATTATAATACCTTCTGCAAGGATATATGTACAAATGCAAATGCAACCGACTTCAAATGAAACATTTTTGTAAAGCGATACCTATAAAATTCTAGTAAGCCTATTTAACTCAAATCTCTTGGTAATTTATTTTGGAATTCATATTAAATTATTGAATATAAATTTTTATGAATAAGTGTAAGCATTATAATAAGTAAAATAGTGGTGCTTTCAAATAATAATATTTTTTTCTCTTAATTCATTCATGGATTTAGAAATGTATTAAAAGACGCTCCAAAACGAGTTGTGTAGTTGTGGAAAGTCAGTTGTGGAATTGTAATTAACGTTGGTCGCATCGACCATTCACAAATGCACACATATTTCGAGTTTTTATTTGCTGTTAAACAGCACTCACATAAAGTGAGAACAAAATGGGCTAAGTTAAAAATGTGACAAGTGAAAAGCCACAAAATGTGACTTTTTCCAAAGCATTTTCAACGGTCGAAAGTGGCTTCTTAAAATTGCTTGTGAGAGTGAGAACAATAAGAAACTAGTTACCGCGGAGAAATGTGTGCAAAATATTTAAACAAGAGCCATATGTGATGTCGCAGTATTATCTGCGAGCTGGTTTATGGTAAAATGTGTTTCCAATGTTAAATCACTTTTCAATGCATGCTTTTAGGCTCCAGTTTTAAATATGAATTAATATGCTCAAATCGAAAATAGGAATAATACAAGGGAAGTTTTCGTCATTGGTGATCTCATAGAAGACATATACTAGGTCAGAAACCCCTGATACCTCTGACTTACCTAATCTTCAAAATGCAATTACAAGAACCAATTTTATGAATCCGCGAACTAAATATCTTCTTTGAGTAAATGTGGCTTAATCTTCATCAAACCAACTTATTCTGGATACTGCGAGATATAGTTATCAATCAAGCGTTTGTGAAAGCTGTTTTGCCCTGGTTGGGATTCTCATAAATGCTGAACCTGAGGGCCTGACGATTTCTCGTGCTGAGATATGCTAATGCGGTACATGAGACTTACATATATTAACCCAGATTCTCAACTCAGATTTCCAGGGAATATGGAGATTTAGAACCCTCTTCCTCGAAACGCTTCTCAAGATTGTAGATTGAGTCGCATGAAAGTGTTGCCAATTTGTGGCGCCATTTATTTAGAAAAAATAATTATACCAGACTCAATTCCAGTCATCATTCGATTGATTAGTTAATAAACAGCTCCAATCATGAATAAATTAATACGCCAGACAAGAATTTGGCAAACTCGTTTGCGGAATGTTTCTCACAATTACCATTTGAAAATCAATGAAGTTCACCGATCGGGAAAAATATTGCCAAATATAAATTAGTAGACAAAAGAATGCATATGCATAGTTGGCATGGACAGACGATGATGCTGGCTCTCTGATTTTGGCGTAGATCTCCTGAAAACGGTTCCTGCTTGACCAGATTTCCAGCTGCTTGACAAGCGACTGGGCAGCTAAAAAAATCATAGAAGAAAGGCGATACATCTGCATGGAAATATGCGCAGTCATGGCTAGTATTCCGCTACATAGACCTGTTCCTCCGGGGGAATCTTACGTCATTAACGAGTTTGTTCAGAGATAGAGAGGGAGAGCGTCAATTGCCCATTTTTTTATTTCTCCAGCTCTCTATTTCTCTATTGCTGAAAACCGGCATGGGGACGCGGCATGTGAGCAATGCCGCGGCCCAGAGATATATAGAGATATAGTAGAGTTATTGAGAGACCCGATCTCAGCTGTTGGCCGCCGCCGCTCAAAGGCAACTGCGCACAACAAAGGCGAACCTTGTGCGAGAAAGTTGTCAGTGTCGTGGGACGCGCATCGCGATTTGATAGCGAATTGGCATTTATGTGCTTCCATTGGCGAAAACGGTTCAACGCGAGTGCCATGCGAAATCACAGCAAACAAGGCGGTCATAATCACTCGACAAACATTTCGTATACGTGAAAGACCAAACACACAACAGCACAAAAACACTAGACAGCCCAGAACAATACTCAGAACACACAACCAGATCCAGAGCCAAGGCGAAAGGGAGAATGCTGTTCTCCTCGACGGTGCTGTGCCATGTGGAAAAGCTGATGTGCATGCCCATCAGCTTCGCGGTGCTGGGCTTCCTGTTCATGGCCTGCGCCATGGAGGTGGTGCTCCTCAAGATGACCACCAGTCATCCCGTCTTCGAACGACCCGCCGACGATTGGGAGGAGGATGGCGGTCCGGAGGGCGAGGAGCAGATATACTACGAGAATCTGGAGACCAACTACGAGCACTGGGCGCGCAGAAGGATGCGTTTCCACCAGCGACAGCAGCACATGCAACAGCAACAGCAGCGGCGCCAGCAGCTGCTATTGTAGTGGGAATTTAGATAAGATTTTCATGGCTCGATCGGGTATATTGACTGATGGCTTTCTCCTACTCATTGCGTATTCAATCGATTTTAATTACTTACACAAATTATTTATCGAACATCGAATTAAATGTTCGATACCGAATGTGTAATGTTTTCGCTTTCTGTGTATGGCTGACATTTTTATGAAATTGTACTAGTATTTGATTTTTTTCAAAGCAATTGCGAAATCTGCCATGTGAAAAGTCAAGCAGCGGAATGATGTGTGATTTTGTTGATTTTGAGCACGTACAAGACACCTAGGAATTCCCTTCTTTTCGCTTGTGTAAGAACTGCAAGTGACTGACATAATCCGAATGCATATCGGGACGAAATGTCTCCTAGCCTGTAAGATGTGTGATAGAGCTACATGTATTTTAAGTTATTTAAGACTACTGCTTTAGTAAGTTGAATAAACTTGGCTATAAAAACCCATTGATTTTTGTTTGCCTGGTCCAACGGGTTTTGCATGTTATGCAATTTGCTGGGAGAGCGGTGGAGAAAGCCAATTGCCGACTGCAATTCCATTTGCCTGGCCACTTAAGGAGCGATCCGAACGGGGAAGTGTTTGCGCGGTTCAAAAGTTAGGCAACCCGATGGGTTGTGCGGGTTTCGCTGGCAACTAATTAGCTGATTTTTTCCCCCCACAGTTTGCTTATCTTAACCTTCTATCCGTTGAATAACCCCGACAGTTCATTAGAACTGACCTGACTAATAGCTTTGCGTCGTACTAGCCAGATATTTTCGGCATAATACTATATGCGTGATTCCTTCCGCCTTCTCTTGCAGTAAACTAGCCAATAAGAAGTGGAAGAAGGAGGACACCAGCGACGATCACAACTGCAATGTCTGCTGTGCAGACTTGGATCTGAGCAGTGCTAAAAAGTAAGTAAAATCTCAGGCGTAAATCCATAAAAAATGTAGAGATATACTTTAGGCAAATTCAAAGCGAAAGTCGAGAATGTGTGTCATTGAAATTAAGTGTTGTTGGGAAGCAGTTTGAAATATAATCATACATACATCAACCTCTTCTAAGATTTTTTTAAACAATTTCGCTCTGAGTCAGAATTATTCAATTATTAAATGAAATTCTGTGATCTGAATATATGTTGGATACAAACAAGTGCATACATCTGAAAGATTAGAGAATTGAAGAGTGTTGTCGACCCCGAATTGCTAATTTTGTTGATAATTCTAGTTATGTGTCATGTTGCACCTGTGGGAAAACCGTATGTCGTGGGCTAAAATGCGCCGACTGGCGGCCCAAAGATGCCAAGTGGGAGTGTCAACTGTGCCAGAGCTCCAAGGAGTCCCTGGCCCAAACCTCCTCGTGGGTGGCCGAGCAGATGTCCTTCAACCAGCATAAGTTCGTCTACCCAATGAGGGCACGGAGTGAGGTCTACATACCGATTGCGGGCGATGGCAACGATAGCAGCATGCGTAAGAAAATCAGAATACGATGACTGGTGGAAATAATTAAGGTATGCTCCTTTGCAGAATTTGAAAGCGTGAGTCAGATTGGCCAGCAAACCAGCCCGGACGAGCGGTCCAAGATTCGCGAATATGTCGAGGAGATCGTGGCCGAAATGCTGAGCAGCAATTTGGATCACATAAAAGTGGGACAGCTGTCAAAGAGCGAGAACTGTAAGTATACAGATTGCCTTAGATTCGATTAGTGAAAATGCAATTGTCAGTGCCCAGAGTGCACTCGCGCAATTTGCGCAAATAATTTTCAATTGGGCCGGCAACATTTTCGCTAGCAACAAATGCTGCTCTGGCCTTGGCAACATTGGTTGCTGGCGTGCAAAAGTCAAATCAGAAAGCATACTTTTGGGCGAGCTTCCGAATTTGTGCTTGCGCGAAAGTCTTTTCCTGCGTTCCTTGTGTTTTTCATACATTAACAAAATTTGCACACCCCACATATACACACACATACATGACACACACACCTGCAAATCAGACTTGCAACTCTTCGATAAATACCATGCGAAGCTGAGTAACCTGCTCATCAATGTGGAGAACGGTTTGTGCGCGCGTGCTCTTAAAGGGGGTAAGTAGTTGGTAATCGATATTCACTAATCGATCGAACACGCAAGCTGTAATCGTTTGTTTTTGTACGCTAACCTTAATGCTATTGATTATTAGCTATAGTTAACAGTGATTGATTGTAATTTGTCTTATTAACTACTTCTTTGACTTAATATCAAAATTACATGTTTCTTATGTGTTGAATTGTGTTAATTTTGTTTAGCAAAATGCATTTAATTTGTGGTTTTTATTTAAATGCGAACGTTTCAAACGTCAAAATTATAAATATTATTTAGTCTTTAACTTAAATAATTAAAATCTCTGTTGTTCCTGCTAAAGTTTCTATTCTTCTTATTACTGTTTGTAAGTGCATTCGTATTTTATGTTTACCACCTAGCCTTGGCATGCTTACCTGTGGAGCAGATTAAAAGGAATGTCCCGTTGGCCATAAAACTAATCTATGAATCAAAGATATGATTACAGCTTTTATTTGTAGAATGCTAGTTTTTATCACTGTGCTATAAACTGAGAGTTCAATGAAAATGGCAACAGGCGCGATTTCTCGCTCTCCCACTTCGCCCGTACTCCATCGAGCTCTCTGTCCCCCATTCGAACTGACAGCCAATCTAATATCGCGGTCAATGCTCGCTGATAAGGGGCGCAAAGAGTCAGCTAGTCGGTGATAAGAATTAACAGCTGTGATAAGGTGCCCTAGCTATTGAAGTGCCGACTGTCAGTGCAGTGAGAGCATTATAATACTACACCTTGTAAGCTCAAGTGGCGCAGAGACCATAGCCATTAATCATACGCACTGTGGCCGCATTGCTCACCAACAGGTTCCGAGATCTGTAAATTCGCATAAATGATTTACTTATTACCGATTGACGTGGTCACGCTTCCAACTTAGTTAGGCAACCTCAGCAATCATACGGTTGTAAATTACATGGCCAAACTCCGCTTTGGCCCACTGTAGGGAGACACTAATAGTATGGAATGCTTGGGAGTGTGAGTGAGCGTTTAGACGCTCAACGTTCACCGCTCGCTGTTCGCTGTTCGCAGCTCGGCAATCGCACGGAACAGTTGCCGCTTTAGTTGCCAGAAGCGTCGCGCCGTGATCGTAACACTAAACGGGCTCCGGCCAAAAGAATCCGCCGCTCCAAAACGCGTGTGATAACACAAAATAAATAAACATATAAGAGACAAGAATTTGGCCTGCCGAAAAAAGAACTTTTCCATCTGCAGGTGACAGGGCAAAGATAAGGCCACAAAACAAACAAGCAAAGAGACCGCATTTAGTTATGACTTATCACCAGCCTTGACCCGACACCCAGTTGGCAAAAATAAAATAAGCAAAAATTGAAATCAATAATCGTGAGGTAAAACACAACTCGACAGACGAGGAAGAGGCCTTAATCAACGCTAATAAATATTAATGATCCCCGGGTCCCGCTTTGGGCTCTGAATGTTTGTAACCAATCCCGCGATTAACAACAAATTATGATTTTCCATTGATGATCGTGGACTTCCAACACGAATCCGCGCCCGTGCTTGCTCCCAACCCAAATCCCTGCCAGTAGTTTATCTCTGACCTTAACTAAATAAAACTTGTCGATGTATAAAAGCTTGAGCACCTAAGTTATCGCGAAACCACTAATTGATCGTACCGAAGTCGGAACTATCTGATGGCGAGTTATCAGGCCACTTGAACCCTATTCCAGGGACAGGAGTATTAAATATTAAAAGTCGAATAAACCGAACGTCTCTGCCCAGTGATAATTGCTTGAGTGATTTCCGTTGCACCCTGAACTTTGGAGTCGGAGAATAATAGCTGAAAAGTGATCAGTCTGGTTCTGTCCTAGGGGCCAGTTTCTCAGTTGCTGGGCTATTTCCGATGATGACTCGAAGGCGAATGCTTGTTCGCGATATAAAAGAATCTGTCTGTGACACTTTTTGCACACCTGAATGACTAACGGGCGACTAGCCATTCAGCCAGGTAGCCAGGCATCTGAATGTCAGGGGAGCCGTAGATAAAGAAATATAGGCGGTATTGTAACGCAAAATAGATAACTCGGGGTTATTCATTATGCGATGTGGTATTTACCGCAATACGTTAATATTGCGACTTAGCATGTCAAAAGAAAATGATAAATATGCGAACCGCGGTCGCGATTTTCAGCATGAGTAGAGTTCGTTGATGTTTAGAGAGCTTCGGTTGCTCAAGCGTTCAGAGGAGGCGGTGACAAATTTATGTTTCAAGCTCAATTAGGAAAACAAAACACACAAAAACCAAATATTTACTCAAAATAATTAACAGCTCAGCCGGCCGTTATATCAATGAAAGCTCGAAACAAAACCCAAACCAAATACGAGCTCTACAACAGCAAACGTAAATAAACAAATAGACGATATCAGCGATTCAGTAATATCAACTAGATATTTGCGGATATACTCGTAGATATAAAATATATATGCATGCAGCATGGACTTTACTTTGGGCCTAGTCACCGGCATGTATGCCGTAGTGGCTGTAATTGTCTTTTACGTGGTTTACGTCATTGAGGTTAAATTAGGTACGGCTAAAATACTCACACTCACTCACATTCTTTGCCTTTCACACACTTACATCCATACCTAAATGCCTAGAAGTAACTGAGTTTTCACTTTTATTGTATCGATCTTTGCGAGCCCAGCACATTGTTGGCCGACTTCTCCGTCTCGTTTTGGGCTAACAACGTTTTACACTTGCTTTCAGATTTGCCAGCCATCGTGAACAGCCACAATAGCAACAATAATAATAATAACAACAATAATGGCGACTCCGAATTGGCTGACATCTCGCAGACCCGGCTACGCAGTCTTATCGAGACCATCATAGCGGAGACCCTGCGAAGCTCGTCCCTCAATGCCAGCGGAGCAGTCTCAGAGATTAGTTTGGACACCCGCAGCCACGTTTCCGAACTGGCCAACGGAAATGGGCTCAAGCGGCGCCATCGCACTGAGCACTACTTCGAGCCGAAGATCTACCAGGATCTTCTGGCCACGGCGGTGCTGAATAAGGTAAGAGCCTATGACCTATGGTCTAGCTAGCTGCCACCTGTGGTTCTACCATACCAAACTATCGGAACCAACCTCTTTTGCATTTTAGCATATTTTGTAAGCCTTATTCTGGTCGTTTCCCCCGTCCACTTCGTTCAGTTTTCGCTTTCATTCATTCGGCCTGCACTTTCACGGCTTCGATTGGACAGTCACAGTATTGTTAGACAGACCAGCCTAATTAGTTGCAGTCCATTGTCTCAAGCGTGCAGACGTCTTAACCAATCAACACAAGCAGAAGAGAACTCGAATCAATCCCAGCACTAATTGGATAAATCAATTTTGTGCCAAATCGAAGACCGCTTTGCTCAAAATTATATAAAAGGCAGCATTATGGCAGATCCAGGGGATAATGTAAATATATCAAAGGGAGTAAGAATCGTGAAGTAACCCCAGACGATGCAATGACTCATGCAACTATATCAGACGCATTCTGAATCTAACATCATATCATGCTGTCGCTAATCCAGTCAGCATTCAACAGTCCGATTTCCTTATCAAAATGGTTTCCGCAACGTGGACAGATAGTCAATCAATACTTTTTGGTGGTAATCGATGACGTTGCCATTATAATGAATCAACGAAAGTACTGTCGTCAAGTATCGTTGAGTGGCCAGTTAAATACTACCGGGTCTAATCCGCTTAAGGGCTTTCTTTGTCTCACAATAGTTGACCCACAAGAAATCTGGGACTCTGGGTTCAACAACACTTTTATTGTCCAATGCCAGGGTTGATGGGCTAACATGCTAATATTTCACTGTCGTATTTCTTTTTCATTCGCAGATTGCGGATAAGGAAGGAAATTCAGGGCTAATAACGGAGAGCACGCCGGACTTGAGTGGTCGCCACATTGACGAGAATTTCAATGCTGAAGTGCTGAGCACCACGTCCGGTAGTTCAATAGAACCACGCAGTGATTGCAGCTTAACGGATCATGAAATCGGTCTGGATGTAAGGAACTTTATAAAAACCGAATGGATGGTCTTTATTAATCTTTGACCCCCCTTGCAGAATGGCAAATCCCAATCCCTGCAGACGGATTTGGAAAGGGAATCCGTTCTCAGTGATTATATAGCCGGACACATGGTGCCGCTCCCGGACTTTTCAGCCTCCGTCACCGAATCAGAGGATGGTGAGTAACCAAGCTCGCAGACTTTTATTAAAAATTATATAATGGATTTCGCCAATCTCCTGTAGATATTGGATCCATCTCCTCAAGCATGATTGGAGATGGAAACTGGGAAGACAACTGGTTGTTCAAGAAGAAGCGGAGCTCTGCCAATCCCAGCAGCATTGGTATGCTGGTGCCCGCTCCAAAGGATAATGTTCGGGCTCAAATTGGGGACAAGACCGCTGACGAGGTCAGTGACCTGTCAGAGATGGGATCGGATATTGAGGATAGTTCGCTGGATCTGTTGCACTGTAACGATCTGAATGACCGCCTGCTGAGCAAACACCTCATCGGTGGTCAGAACACGAAGCTCGTGCTAGACGAGCTTGTGGACCGTACTAGCCTTACCTCCCACACGGTGCCAGAGGAGCACGAACCCGCATTTACAGAGACCACGAATAGCCTTTTGGTGGCAGGTAGGCCCGTGCCAACAACGTCGCCTCCCCCACCACCACCCATGATATTCCAGGATGACTCTTTAAGTGAGGGACCAGCCCAAGCTCCCATAACAGGTAAATGATTTTTTCTGCTTTTGTTGTATTCCGCCAATCATTACTATTGTATATCAATCACACTGCTACGATTTACTTAGGGGAACCTATAGAACCAGTCTATTAACCCTTTAGATTGTTGACTCAGCCCTAGTTGTAGAAAGTACGAAACCCACCCGATAAGTAGACCAGTCCACTTGTGCGTGATCTTGAAGCATCGGCACTCAGCAGTCGTTTGTGTTACAGCCCAAGACGAAACTGACGAACTGGCCAGTCTCGAGGGCTGCATTGGCTTCAGCACCGTCGAATACATCGACGAAGAGCAGATGCACGAAACCATCCCATCGGTGATTGAGATTTTAGCGGCCATGGCTTTGGGACCGATGCTAGCGATTCCGGCGTCCGAACAGCCTGGTGCCATGACTCCCAGCGAAATGCATACGCTGAAAGAGCTGAGTGACTTAGCCCTCGCCGAGATAAACGCTCGCACAATGGACATAGCTCATCACTCGCTGGATATTATTGAGGAGGAAAATAGTGAACCCGCAGAGCCTGTCTCAGAGCCTCAATTTTGTATTACGGAGTCCCCAGAACAAGACAACGATTTTACTGCGGCTCCAATGCAAGGGGTTGAAGAATCACAAATCGTCTCATTAGAACCATCAGCAAATGTGGAAGTTGTTCATGAGTCTACATCAACTACAATGGAAACACCAGCTCCAGTTGAAGCTCATCCTGAAGAGGAAGAAGTAATAGTGGAACCACCAGATCCTGTTGAAGTTGTTCTTGAGCCAGAATATGTGGTACTGGAACCATCAGTGTCTGATGAACCTGTTCAGGAGACAGATTTTGTTTCAATGGATTCGCCAGTAGCAGGGGAAACGGTTTCTCAACCGGATTCTGTCTTAGTAGAGCCTCCAGCACTAGCAGATGCTATTCCAGAGCCAGAAAGCGTCGCCGTGGAAATTCCAGCGACTGAGGAAGTTCTTTCTGAGCCAGAATCTATTGCGGTGGAACAAACAGAAGTTGTTAAAAGTAGTTCTGAGCCAGAATCTGATGTAGTGGAGCCACCTATACCTGTGAATGTTGCTCCTGAGCCGGTATCTGTTGCGGAGGAACCATCTGGCCCTGTGGAAGCTGATTCTGAGCCCGAGTCTGTTATAGTGGAACCTAGTGCGGAAATAGTTTCTAATCCAGAATCTGTGGCAGTGGAACCACCAGCGTCTTTTCACATAACTCCCGATCTGGAATCTGTATCAGTCGAGCAAGCAGAGCAAGAAATTGTCGCAGTGGAAAATCCAGAGTCTGAGCCAGAATTTGTAGCCGTGGAACCAGCAGGAGCTGTAGAGAATATTCCTGATCAAGAATCTGTTATAGTGGGACCAGCAGCGGCTATGGAAATAACTACTCAGCCGGAATTTGTCTCAGTAGAGCAACCAGCACCTGTGGATATAAATTCAGAGCCACTTAATGACGCCGTGCAAAATCCAGAATCACAGACAGAATTAACAACGATGGAGTCAGCTGCGCCCGCGGATGCAGTCCTGGAGCCAGAATCTATTGTGGTGGAACCAGAATCTATTGTTGTGAAACCACCTGCACCTGTAGAAGTTGATCCTGAGGCAGAAGTTGCCGCTTTACAATCAGCAATACCTGTTATTGAGCCGGAATCTCTTGTTGTGGTATCAGCAGAACCTGAAGAAGTTGTTCCTGAGCAAGAATCTATTCCGGTGGAGCAAGTTGCGCTTGAGGCAGATCCTGTTGTAGTGGAACCACCAGCTCCTGTGCAAATTGTTTCTGATGCAGAATCAGCTGTAGTGGAACCAACAGCACCCATAGAAGTTGTTGCTGATTTAGGAATCGTCACTATGGAACCACCACCACAAGCAGAGGGTGAATCAAGTGCAATAGTAACACCAGCTCCAGTTGAAGCTCATCCTGAACCAGAATCTGTCACAGTGGAACCACCAGATCCTGATGAAGTTATGTCAGAGCAAGAATCTATGTTACTGGAACAACCGGCGCTGATGGAAGTTGTTCGACAGGCAGACAATATTGATGTGGAACCACCAGAAGCTGTTGAAGCAATTCCTAAACCAGAAATTGCCACAGTGGGAAATTCAGCGGCTGTGGAAGTTGTTTCTAAGACTGAATATATTGCGTTCGAACCAGAAGAAGCTGTTCAAAATATTCCTGAGCAAGAATTGGTTATAGTGGAACAATCAGCGCCTATTGAATTTACTCCTGAGCCGGAATCTGTATTAGTAGAGCAACCAGGAACTGTGGATGTTAAATCAGAGGCAGATGTTGATGTACGGGAAAAAACAGAATCTGAGCCCGAATTTATTGCAGTGGAACAAGAATCTGTTGTGAATGCACCAGCACATGTAGAAGTTGTTCCTGAGGCAGAATCTGCGGATATCGAATCACAACGTAATGTGGAAGCTGTTCCTGAGCCAGTATCTCTAATAATGGAACCAATAGTGTCTGCGGAAGTTCTTCAGGAGCCAGAATCTATTGAGGTGGAACCAGACGAAGCAGGAATTGAAACTATTCCTGAAACTATAACTCCTAAGCCGGAATCTGTCTCTGTACAGCAGCCAGTAACTGAGGAAAATATAGAGCCTGAGCCATCAGCGCCCGTGGAAGCTGTTCCTAAGCCAGAATTTATTGCGGTGGATACAGAGTCTGTTGTTGTGAATTCATCTGCACCAATCGTTCCTGAGATAAAATCTGCAGCAGTGCAACCAGTACCTCATATACCTCCTGATCCTGAGCCAGAATTGGTCGCAGTGGAACCACCAGCGCTTGCTGAGCCTGATTCAATTAAAGTGGAACCAGAAGAGACTGTAGATGTTGTGGCTGAGCCAGATTCAATTGCTATAGACTTAGCAGCGCCTTCGGAACTTTTATCTGAGCCAGTGTCTGATATAGTGGAACCAACAGATATTGAGGAAGTTGTCGCTGACCCAGAATCTATTGTGGCGGAAGCAGTAGCGCCTACGGCAGTTGTTCCTAGGCCAGAAGTTGTCACAGTGGAAGCGCATGTGGAAGAATCAATTGCAGCTGTCCCACCCACTCCTGCGGAAGTTGTGGCTGAGTCAGACTCTATTACGGTTGAGACACCAGCACCTACTCAAATTGTTAATAAACCTGAGGCAGGATCTAATGCGGTGGAATTTTTAGCGCCTGTTCCTCAGGCAGAATCTGCGGCAGTGGAAGTTGTTTCAGTGCCAGAATCTGTTACAGTGAAACCATCAGTTGTTCCTGAACAAGGAACTGCCGGAGTGGAACCACATGCGCATATAACTGTAATTGATGAGCCAGAATCAAATAAGGTGGGACCACTAGCGCCAGTGGAAATTGTTCCAGAAAATGAATCTGTTTTATTAGAGCCACCAGCGCCTGAGCCAGAATCTAATGCGGTAGAACCAGCAGCTCCTGGGGAAGTTGTTCCTGAGCCAGCAGCATCCGTAGAAATTTCTCCTAAGCCAGAATTTGTCTCAGCGGAACCACCAGCGCCTGTTGAAATTATTTCTGAGCCAAACTCAGTTGGAGTGGAACCAGCAGAGTCGGTGCAAACTGTTACTGATCCACAATTTGTGGTAGGGAAACCACCAGATCCTGTGGAAGTTGTGCCAGAAATTGTTGCAGTAGAACCAGAATCGCCTGTGGAAGCTGTTTCTGACCAAAAATCGATTATAGCGAAACCACCAGCGCCTATAGAAAATATTACAGATATTAAGGTGGAACCAGAATTCCTTGCGGAGGAACTACCAGAGTCAGTGGAAGTTGTTGCCGAACCGGAATCCATCGGACTGGAACCACCAGGGCTTGTGGACGTTATTTATAGGCCAGAAATTATTACAGTAGAACCAGAAGCGCCTGTGAAAGAAATAGAAGCAGTCCAAGCCACACCTGTGGAAGTTGTAGCTGAGCCGGACTCTATTATGGCGGAAACACCAGCTCCTATAAAAGTTGTTAATGAACCAGAAGAAACACCAGAGGCTTCGGAAATAATTTCTGAGGCAGGATCTAATCCGGTGGAACTTTCAGCGCCTGTGAAAATTGTTTGTGAGGCAGATTTTGCGACAGTGGAAGTTTTTTCAGCGCCAGAATCTGTGGCAGTGGAACTACCAGCGGCTGTTGAAGTTGTTAAAGAAAATGAATCTGTTATATTAGAGCCACCAGCACCTGAGCCAGAATCGAATGCAGTAGAACCACCAGCGCTTGTTGAAGTTTTTTCTGAGCCAAACTCTATTGAAGTGAAACCAGCAGAGTCAGTGGAAATTGTTCCTGATCCACAATTTTTGGTAGGGAAACCACCAGATCCAGTGGAAGTTCTGCCAGAAATTGTTGCAGTGGATCCAAAAGAGCCTATGGATGGTGTTGAAGAAATTAAATTTGTTATAATAGATCCCCCAGTACCTGGGCCAGAATCCAATGCGGTAGAACCACTAGGGCCTGAGCAAGTTGTTTCTGATCCAAAATGTATTGGATTGCAACCAGCAGATATTGTTGGAGTTGTTCCTGATCCTGAATCTTCTGTAGAGAAATCACCAGATCCTGTGAAAGTTGTTTCTGTGCCAGAAATTGTTGCATTGGAACCCGAAGCGCCTGCGGAAGTTGTTGCTGAACCAGAATTAACCTCGATAGAAGCTGCAGCGCCAGTGAAAATTGAGGCAGAATCTCTTGGAGTGAAAATTGTTTCTGAGTCAGACTCTGTCGCAGTGGAACCCGCAGCACCTGTTGAAGTTGTTCTTCATCCAGAATCAAATAAGGCGGAACCACCAGCGCCATTAGAAGTTCTTACTGAATCAAATAAGGTGGAACCGGAATCCCTTGCGGTTGGACTTTCAGAGCCTGTGGAAGTTCTTCCTAAGTCAGAAATTGTCTCTGTGGAACCGGAAGTGGCTGTGGAAGAATCAATTTCAGTTGTCCTAGCCACACCTGCGGAAGTTATTGTTGAGCCAGACCCTATTTCAGCTGAACTACAAGCGCGTATGCCAGTTTTTACTCAACCAGAAGAACCAGCTCAGGCTTCAAACGTTATTCCTGAGCCAATATATATTGCGGTGGAACCATCAGCGCCTGTAACAATTATTCCTGAGACAGAATCTGCGACAGTGGAAGTTGTTTCAGTGCCAGAATCTGTTGCAGTGAAATCCCAAGTTTTTTCTGAGCCTGAAAATGCCGTAGTGGAACCACCAGCGCATGTGGAAGTAATTAATGAGCCGGAATCAATAAAGGTGGAGGTATTAGAGCCACCAGCGCCTGTCGAAATTGTTTCTGAGCCAGAATCTGTTGCGGTAGAACCACTAACGCCTGTGGAAGTGGTTACTGCGCCAGATATTGTTGCATTGGAGCTAGAAGTGCCTGTGGACGTTGTCGCTGAATCAGAATCAACTGCGTTGGAACCTACCGCACCTGTGAAAATAGTGCCAGAATCTGTCGCAGTGGAACCCGCAGAACCTGAGGAAGTTGTTCCTGATCCAGAATTGGTTATAGCGAAAACACCAGCGCCAATAGAAGTTATTACAGACCCGGAATCAATTACGGTAGAACCAGAGTCCAATGCTGTGGAACTAACAGAGCCTGTGGATGATCTTCCTGAACCAGAATCCATTGGATTGGAAGTTGTTGCTGAGCCAGAATCTATTGCGGCGGAACCAGCAGCTGCTGAAATTTCTCCAGAGCCAGAATCTGTGCAAGTGGAGTCCGCACCAATTGTGGATGTTGTACCAAAGACAGAAATCGTCGTAATGGAAGTTCCAGCACCTGTGAATGCTGTTCCTCACACAGATCCTGTTGGAGAGCCAGAGTTTGAAATAGTGGAGTTAGTTGGAGAGCCCGATGTGACACCTCAAACACCTGTTTTTGACCCAGAATCGGCCGTTTTGCCTCTTGCCGATTCTGATGCTGAACCCAATCTTGCCGGTTTGGAACCACCTGCGTCCTCAGTAATAATTCGTGCTACTGAATCTGAAGGAGCTGAACCGGAATCTGCAATCGTCAGAATAGACCAGGGATCAGACGTAATTCAGCTAACTGATTCAGCAGTAGAGGCTTCAGTTTGTACCCCTGTGGAAATTGGACCGGATAGTCCGCCAGAAACGCTCAAACTCCTTTCCACAAACGATCCATCGTCATTTAGCATAGACACAGATGTACCAGAAAAATCGGCAATCGAGTCGGATATATCTATACTGCAATCGACTGCGAAAAGTATTCAAGAAAATACATCGTTAGAGTCTGCTAAGATCGATTGTAACGCTCTAGGTAAAGCGTCACAAAAGTGCCTAAGAAGACAGCCGAACATACCCGACACAACACCGAGCGATAAAGACTCACCCTTGAGGTCGAATCCTGTGAACCTCTTGGGGACCATTTGCAAGTTTTACATAAAAGACAAAAGACTGCTGGCCACAATCGAACGCAGACGACGCCGCTCTTTGATCATGCACAAGTACCTGAGTTCATTTGACTCCATGGACGACTCCCTAGACGAAAATATATTCGACCCCAGTCTCGTTGAAGAATTACAAGAAGACAGCTTAGCTCCACCTGCAGAAATGATTCCCCCAATAGGTAGGGCTAAAACTCCCCCTTCTGAGGACAATCCAATCGATTTTATAGAAGATATCTTAGCCTTAGGTTCAGTGAGATCGGAGAGTACTGAGCAGTTGCATTCCCCCTTACGCAGGACAGAAACAATCATTTTAGATGGCCACCCTAATCGTTTTGTTGAAGATCGTTTTGCATTGCAAACAACTACGACTGAAGATTTTAAAGATAATGCTAGCATTGGCATAGATACTTTTCAATATATAGCCATTACGGAGAATTCGCCAGAATCTCACATAGATTTAGATTTCGATAATAGTGTCCCAGAAGACAATAGATTAGTAACTATTCAAAAATCGGATAGTGCCAGCCAAACGTCCTCTGAGGGGCCAGATGAAGATGATGTAGAGGCAGAGTCCTTCATTGTGGTTAGTCTGAGTGAAATCACTTATAACTTTATCAACGAAATTCTTTTCTCAGATCAATTGAGCTTAGAGTCGAATCACAGCGACGAGAGTGAACCTTCCACAGCGTGTGAGACCTTCAATGAAGACGCTGACTCCGATCAGGAGGTTGTTAGTGAAAGGGTCTTAGTCCTGGACGAGCATCTAACCCAGAATACTAACTCTAACTCTAACCGCACTTCGCACGCCAACCTGCATCTCACTCTAACCAAAACTAACACCCCGAATTCGGGCAGTAGACGCACTAACGGAAAACTAACAAATGGTTCCCTGAGATGGTCGAATAAACAGAGCAGTGTCGTTGAAGTGGCCAACGGTGGCCCAGCGTCTGCCCAACAAGACGATGTTGCCGATGACGATGTTGTACTGTTGCGGCGCTTTGTGCCAGGTAACCCACGGTTGAGGCCATAAATGTGATCACTCGGTGTTTGTTGTCCCCCTTCTCCTTTGATATGCTTCGTTGTGTTGCTGTTGCTGTTAGCCTGGCTCCACTGTCTGTTGTGTGTTGTGTCCCGCCAAAAGTCAAACTACCCAACACAAGGGTGGGTCGATTTTATTAACCACAAACCTGCGAGCGAAATGTAATCTTGAATTTATTAAAACCTTGATCACCACAAATGATTGATTGCTAATACTTTGGTTAAAGAATTGAATTTCTTTAATTACTTGATTTTCCAATTTATCTCTTTAACTTAAAAGTAAATTTTGATATAATCATAAACTGTAACTTAAAATAAACCGGGTATTAAAATTACACATTAAAATTAAAATGGTGTAAAAAAATTTAAATAATTATGTTAAAGTCAAAACATGGAGGTGTAATTTGAAGTCAAGCCAATAAATTGGTTGTCCCAAGATTACTTTCTGCGCCAGGAATCTTTCGACCCGCTCTGTCCAATGGCCATTGTTTCTAAATCAAACCCAACCCACCCCAACCCACTTGCAGGTTCCATTGCGGAGCGCGAGGTCAAGAAGTGGTACAATGCCGTCGAGATGCCGAATAACCCTTACGCCCCCGAAGCCCTGAAGCAGCGCATCAGTGGCACCCAGGAGCGATACATGGATGTGCCGAATATCAGTCCAAGTGCAGAACAGAAGGCTTTGGCGTCTGCACTCACGGAAAACCCCGAACCACCCTCGCCACAAACGGATTACAAGCGGTTGGTCCTGGAATGTCCATCCAATTGCGATCCTTACTAATCTCTCCAACTATCCGTTATTTATTCCGTGCTTTCTTTAGGTACAGCCGCGACTACTATATTAACAATGCCCCCATCGGAACCGCTGGTAGTGAAAAGGCTTCCGCATCCCTATCTTCCGCAGATCCTCAGCACATCCGGAGTGCTGAGGACATCGTGGAGGACATCGTGATCAACGAGGTAAATCAAGAACCAGAACCACATCCACCGCATGGCCGCATTTCAAGTAGCGCTCAGACTAAAGTTGCCGACCTCTCTCATTGGACACTATCCACGCCAGTGCGCCGAACCAGCTCGCTTAAGTTCATTAACAGCCGCCCCTCCCACTCCCCCTTCCACTCATTAGCCTACGATCGGCCAGCGCCTATCGCACGTCCGTCCACCTCGGCTTCGCACTATCGAGAATCCAGTTTGACGATAGGTGACGACGACGACTTCGACGTGAGATCGCTCCGTTCTTGGCGCAGCAGCTACAGCTCGCTGCCCAAGCGGCACACCCAGTCCAGTTTGAGTCTGCATAGCAGTGGTAGTGGGGTGTCCTTCGGTTCGTCCGCCTCCAAGAGGGGCCAGGCGTCGGGGGGGCCATCCGCCGCCGTTCTCATCCAGTTCGAAAAGCAGCTCCTGCACAAGGACCTCAAGCGAAACAGTTTCAGGGCGGTGTCCGCCACCTCGAAGGATTTCGTGATGAATCCACTGTTCGAGAGCGAGCCAATTCAGGCCGTGAAGTTGGCACTCCGGCCGGAAGCGGAGGACCAGGGTGACTCGGGGGTGGATAGCTGTCTGAACGGTTTCAGCGGTGCGGACACAAAGTTCAGCAACAACAGTCTGCTCTTCTAGATTAGCGGGATGTCAGCTTAAACTGGGTAAGGGGCTGGGTTAGCGTCTAGCCGTTACGGATATTTGCCAAATCACGCATAGCTTAGTCAAACAAATGTTAAACACTAGTCAGTAAAGCAAAGCGAATTTCTCTGTACATAGATCCGAGATGGGCAGGGGTGGGAATTTAAGAATTGGTAGGCACACGCACACCTAGAATCTCCGGCACTGGATGGGCATCCAATGGCAAGGACACAGTCCTTTGTCAGGATCCCTCCATGGCACCACCACCACTTGCACCTAGAGCAAAGAAAAAGCTAATTTGATTGAGAGTGTCGAGCTAGTGTTCTAATTGTAATTTAGTAAATACTACATACTTAATGCTAATGCCCTAGAGTATGCAACGTTTGTTTTTAATCATTATACTGCTGTTAATTTTATGAAATAATATAATAATTCCTGTATCGTCGTATCTGAATGCACTCCGCTAACGTTTCTCTTTTATAATCAACCACAAATATATGCCTAGCGATATCAATAATGCATTAAATCCAAATAAAGCCAAACGATAAACAAACCAACAAAAACCAAACCCTGAAACAAATGTTTTTAGTATCCCAAAAACCAATCGAAGGGGTGAGTACAGAACCGAGAATCGACAGATACATATTTGACAGAGATCTGCCGAAACCGTTTGTAAAAATAACATTATGTTTGAGGTTGCTTTTGGTCCTGACTAACAACATTTGTTTCGAAATCATTTTAAACAATTGTAACTACCAGAATAATTGTAGCTAAGCTTATCGCCTGCATGCTGCTGCCTGAGCGTCATTACAGAACCGCATTACACTTATCCGAATTCAAGATTAAATCCACATCCACATCCAGTACACCTACACTAATATTTTATACTAAACCCCGAACACTTCTTTTTTCCACTTATACCCTACACTGTAATTACCCTAACTAACCAACAAAACAACACACCCACCAAAACCCAACTGCCAACTACCGAATACCAAACCGAAAATGTTTTATCAAAGGCTCAAAAAGCAAGCAAAGCTGCCACTCTGCAGGAACAGCTACAGGAGTCGGTGTACAAGGCCTTGCCAGTTCAGGTAGTAGACGAATCCTTGGATACACAGTCGAATCCCTCCTTGCACTCCATGCAAACAAATACCACAACCAGCGATGAATCCGATACGGTACGCATCTACGACTTTAATAAGCAGGAAACCACGGTAATCAGGACAGCACCGGTGGAAACGCAGCCGAGCACCTCCACCACATCCTCCATGGAATCCGCCCAGAATGCGCCACCTTCAGTTTCCTCCCTCGATTCGTCAGTCTCCAAGAAGCGGGAGCGACCTGTGGTTCTACAATTCGGACCAGGTGATTCAGCGCCCACCATAGGTTCACCTGCTAGCACACCCACCCGGGGGTCCACACCACCAGCTTTCAGATTCCTACAGCCCAAACGTCGCCTTATCGATCCCAGTCAGGTTCTATCGGTAGATGAAGATGACGTGGTAAGTCAGTCAGATTCTCGGTGCCCAATTTTTTATAAAACCCGTTCACTTGTCAGTCCGAAGTAAATACTCCCTCCACGGACAAGCCTGTTATCGAAGACGAAGTGGTCCATGCTATGCCATCCGTAAAGGCTCTGGCTCAGGCCTTCCTTATTACCAGCAAGGCCACGCAAGTCGAGAGAAGATGGCGGGCCAAGACCAAGGTAGGAAACGATTTTTCCTTAAAAGATATTCACATAAAATACAAAAAGTATTTTGTAAAACAAATTTTAACGAATTGAATTAAAATCAATATGTTAATTTGAAGGCTAGAATAGCGGCCCCGCCGGACACACCAGATAAGCCAGGCTCGTCGCTGGCCAGACGCCACAAATTGGAGCATGGGGTCTCAATGGCTGAGGTTGCCGATGAGTCCACCATTTCCTCAGATTTATCCTCCCTGGAAACGTAAGAATTTTATGGGCTCGCATCGCACTGTTTTCTCTATATCTATTTATATTTTCAGGGATCCATCCATTCATTCGGAGAGCCAACCACCAATCGCCTCGCCTGCGAGTCCTGTACCCGTGCGACATGGTTTTCTCCGCAGCAATATTGCTTTCTTTGAGAATTTAAAGTTCAAGTAAATGTGCGAATGGGGATCAATAAGTGTGCAGCCATTGGTTTATCTTCCTTGTAAGGGAAAATGATCGTTAATGGTGAGGCATACAGCCCATAATCCAAACCAAATCTTCGCCAAAAAACCAAGTGCCATGGCCATCATTCCCCAGTCCGAAAATACACACAGCAATGTACTTAACTTTAATTGGCACACATCGTGTGCCAATGTTACTTGTAGTCCGTAATTACTATTACATAAATCTTATATCCATGGATACTATTTATTTAGCTCTAAGATATGTATTATGTACTTTTTAGACGTAAGCGAAACTGTTTCCAATTTCAGCTGAACAATGTTAATTTTCACCCGTACTAGTTTAAATGTTACATAATTATATTCAATAAAACTTACAGAGACATAAATGTTGCGGGGGCTATGAGGAATTCACAACACAATTGAATCTTAGCATCGCATAATAGCATAGTTTAAATAAATCCATGCAACTTGGAAGATCCTGAATCACTACATTTCTTTTGAAGCTTTACTGTAAGCAAAGTCCTTATTATATCGATAAGAGTCCGTATAAAATTTCTACGTTTAGATATAAAAAATAAATTCCATCGCCCACAGATGCATTTTCAATGCCAGGCTTATTTCAAGAGAGTGAGAGTGACAGGTCGGGAGTTATACATTTGGAATGACAATCAAATTGACCCTACTACTACTGTGCGCTGTGATGCTGGTGTGGGTGCTCCGCAAGGTAGATGACATAAACCAACGGTATGACGACGCACAGAGCGAGTATGAAGATCAGCAGACAGATCCAGGACAAGTCGCAGTCGGAACCAGACCAATCAATGGCGCGCAACGAGGGTCCTGGAATGGGACGCACCAAGGGAGCGTGCCGGTCCACAATCATGTGGTTCAGCAGAGGGGCACTGTCCTCAAACGGCTGCTCCATGTTGGCTAAAGGAATATAATAAGACAATTTAGGTATCAAAAACACACTTATGTATAAGATACATATTCTTAAGATAATCGTCTGAATTTATGGAGGTATAGTTTTTTGTTTTATTTCATGAATTGCCAGCTGCATGATGTTTTACAGTTTTTTCTCGCAGAGGATACAAATTAGTGCCGATAAAAATTAACTTAATTGTAGGTCATATAGCGGGGGGTGGCGCTGAACTTGGCGTAGCTCTTGATAACCTTGTTGACCGCCTCGAGGAAATCCTTCTCGGTGGCAACCTTACGACGCGCACGAATGGCGAACATGCCGGCCTCCGTGCACACCGACCGGATCTCAGCACCTGTCGAGTTTGGACAGAGACGCGCAAGCAAGTCGAAGCGAATGTCGCGCTCGACGGACATGGAACGGGCGTGAATCTTAAAGATGTGGGAGCGACCGTCCTGGTCGGGCAGGCCAAACTCAACTTTACGGTCTAGGCGACCGGGACGCATCAACGCCGGGTCGAGGGTATCGGGTCTGTTGGTGGCCATCAGCACCTTTATGTTGCCTCGAGGATCGAAGCCGTCCAGCTGGTTAATCAGCTCCAACATGGTGCGCTGCACCTCGTTATCGCCACCGGCACCATCGTCGAAGCGGGCACCACCAATAGCGTCGATTTCGTCAAAGAAAATGAGGCAGGCCTTCTTTGAGCGTGCCATCTCGAACAGCTCACGCACCATGCGAGCGCCCTCACCCACATATTTCTGCACCAACTCCGAACCGATGACGCGGATAAAACAGGCGTCCGTGCGATTGGCAACAGCTCGGGCGCACAGGGTCTTTCCGGTACCAGGTGGGCCGAATAGCAGCACACCCTTGGGAGGCTCGATGCCGAGGTTGACGAACTTCTCGGGGTGCAGAAGCGGAGTCTCTACTACCTCGCGCAACTTCTCGATCTGCTCCTTGCAGCCTCCCACGTCGCTGTAGGTTACGTCCGGCTTGTCCTCCACCTGCATCATGGTCACCGTGGGGTCGATCTTCGGCGGCAGTGGGATGTGAATCTGGTACTTGTTGCGGTCGACACCGACGCGCATTCCCTCCTCAATATCGGTGGGCGCCACCGAGTCGGCCAAGTCCACCACGAACTTGGCGAACTGCTTTACGTTGATGATGTACTTGGGGTCGTCGGAGTCCGCGTTGATAATCTTGGTGCAGCGGGCCACCTGCAGCGGCTGTTCATTCTGCAGGATCTGCTTGTCCGCAGCCAAGTCCCAGAGAGCTGGCGGCGCCAGTCCTGTGTCGCTCTCCTTGATCCCGGTCAGCTCGTTGACCTGCTTCACCGCCTTCTGGATGTCCTCCTCGATGTTCTTAATAGACTTGTGATACTGGCTCTGCCCGTAAGTCTTCAGCAGCTCGATGTCGCCCTCGTCCAGCGACTTGATTTCCTTCTCCTCCTTCTCGTCGTGCTTAACCTTGCGCTGATCGTCACCCAGGTAGTCCGGCATCTTGATTTATTGGTTTTTAACAATTTTATCCAGGGAAATGCAGCTTAAGCTATGTTTTTCTTTTGTTTTACGGCGAGAATGACTAAACAATTTGGGAGCAAAATGCTCTGTCAATGCAGCAAATCATCGATTAACTATATCGATAGACGACACTATCGATAGCAGTTATCTCGCCCTTTCCGACACTTTTCACACTGTTTACCAGCACTGTATTACTTTTGCAACACTAAAATCACAATCGAATTCCGCGACAATTTCTCTAGACATATCCTTTTCAGCTTTCGGACTCACCTTCATCACTCGGCGCACCTTGCGTCCCTTCGTAGAACTGCCCGACGGCTCTGTTAGTCGATGCTTGATCGATGTTACCAGCACTGGATGCGTTTACGGCCGCCACTAGAAGTCGCTCGTTCAGCATTTGGCGCGCATCCTCCAGGGGATTCCGCTCTGGAGCCGGCTCGCGCTCCAGGTTGTGCCGCGGACTGTTGTTCCCGCTCCTGTGGACAGCGGGCAGGGCCTCGGGCCCGTTGCCCAGAAGGACGTTGTGCACAGTGACCGGAATGCGGATGACGCGATGCGCGTGAATCTCGTTCTCGCGGTCGATCTTGTTCAGCCGTTTGATGTCCGCCACGGAGCAGTGGAAGCGAAGGGCCAGAGCCTGCAGGGTGTCGCCTTCCTGCACCTTTACCTCCAGCGTGTTCTCCAAGCGCCCCAATCTCGCGTGACCGTGGGGTCTACTTGCCAGAGGAAGCAGATCTGCGAACTCGTCGTCATCGTAGGCAGGACGGGCGAAGATGTCCTCGACTTCGTGGGGATCCAACTCGACCAAGTTGTGCTGCAGCTGGCGCCTGGAAGAAAAATCCCTTGTTATATTCCATTCACTTGTCTCTCCACCTAGCCTTGGAGCATGGTAGCACAAGCAACAGTCGAGTTGGCGCTGACTTACGCATTGCGTCGCATTGTTGCTGCCCTGTTTTTGAACGGGGTAAATAATCTGGCTTAGCTCTCGGATATCGTAGCAGGTGGTGCTGCATTCGATGCTCTTTGTGCTGGGCAGCGAAAGCAAGTTAATTAAAGCAATTAGATTATTTACGTGTAAAGTATGTTCTCAGCAGCCCAACAACAAAACATTGGAAAGAAAGCTCTGGCGGAGAGATGCGGGTTATCGTTATCGAGTTAAACGAGCTCTGTTAGCGCCCAGCTGTTCGTGTTTACTTATTACACAGCTGTTTAATAACTGCACATTACTTGAGAAAGTTCGTTTCTATGTGTCATCGGAACATCGATCGTGGACCTTGGTTATAAATAGGTTTAAAAGCCCAAATAGTTTGCTGAAATTTACTACTTCTCACACTTTTCTGATTCACATACAAGTCTTACCGATATTTAAATAGAGAAAATCGACACATCACAATTTAAGCGCGAATTCATTACAATCAAAACCATTAATGATTTTCATTCAAATTTTAGCATGCTAGTAATTAAAAATTTAAGTATTCAGCTTCCACTAATAGGCAAGGTATGCTTTTGAGACAATGGCGATACCTGGTAGACAACAAAACTCAACTTAAAGTCAAAGTGGCTATCGATCAGATGTCACTAAAATCGGAATTTGAAAACATCTACAACATTTTTTTTTAACAAGTTATATTTTTATCACATATATGTTCGTAATGAAAATTTTCAATGTATCCCCATTTTTTTGGCATTGCTATTATTTCAACATATATTCGCTTACTACAATTCTATCAAGCAAAATACTTATCAGTATACTTTTAAACATATAACTATTCGCAACACTGATTTTACACCTGAGAATTGGGCTTGCCAAAAATAGTGGCTATTTTTATTGCTCGAAAAAATCATACATGCCCCAATTGGAGGAGCCAGGCCGATTAATTTTAAGGATTAATCAAGGCTTTTAGTGGTAGTTCTTGTTCCAGCACAGCAGATATTATGTCTGTTTTATAAGGGCGAAAATTGTGATTTCGGTGTTAATAATTTGAAATAAAAATAAATAACCATAAAAATCCTTTGACTTCCCATAAATTGACAAACTCCATCTAAAAACCATTTAAATTTTGTATACTCATGCAAAGGAAATTATAGTTTTGTCCAGTAGTTTGTAACGCAGTGAAGGAGACATAAAGTATATATTCTTGATCAGCATCATTAGCCGAGTCGATCTAGCCATGTCTGTCTGCCTGTCCGTCTGTTTCTCGCAAACTAGTTTCTCATTTTTAAAGCGATCTGGCTGAAACTTTGCAACAACTCTTCTATCTGTTGCAGGTAGTATACTTGTATATGTAATTCGGAACGGAATCGGAACACTATATTATGTAGCTGCCACAGGAACGATTGGGGAAAACGTAAGATATTTAATTCATTCTTTAGAAAACACTATTTAATAACTATTTTAACCTATCCTTGGAGTATTATCTAAATCGGACCACCATAGACATTAAAGCCGTTTTATAAATTTAAGCCAATAATCGGACAAATATATCCTATATATCCTGCAAGGGTTACTAAGCCTAGGACCCCGAAACTTGCCTTCCTTTCTTGTATGGTAGTAAGAAAAATTCTCCTAGCTTGGCTAACAGCTACGTTTAAACTGTTTAATATCGTAAGATAGACAGCTCAAGATTTGAATGTGTACATTTGCACCTCGAAACCGGTTAGAGGGCAAATTCTACATCATTTGTTTAAAATAGATACATATGTGTACCCATTACATTTTCAACTGAGCCTTCAGTCCAAAAGTTTAGTTTCCTCCCCAATCAACCTCTGGGAAGTATTCACTGCTCTCCTAATAGTGCCTGCGTTTTCGATTTCTTGCCGCAATTATCTATGCTAAATTTGTTGATTACCATTCGTTAGATTACGGACTAGTCAAAGAGTCCCAAAACACTGTACTATCAGTTTTATCAGTTGTCGTCTTATAATCGTAATGGCAATAACTTAAAAGCCTGCAAAATTTTGACCGTCGACTCATTCATGTGTAGACCACCATTTCGGCCGGATCATTTAGCCATGGAATTCATTATTAATTTCGTCCAAAAAATTGCCCCCCACTTATATGTCCATGGAATCGTTGGCATTATCGCGTTCTGTGTGAGGTAAGGGAGGCGCCTATTTTAAATCTAACGTTGAGAAGCATTACCACCTATATGACGACAAAGAGTTAATCACTAACGAAGCGGCAAACTCTCTTTTTCAGGCTATACATGCAAGGAGGAAAGTTCAAAAAGCAGACCGATGAGACTGGAAAAGTGGTCATCGTTACGGGCGGAAATACAGGTCTTGGCAAGGAAACAGTAATGGAGTTAGCCAGCAGAGGAGCTACTGTCTATATGGCTTGCCGCAATAATGAAAAGGGAGACGCGACCTGCCGAAAAATCGTCAAGAAGACCGGTAACAAAAATATTTTCTCCAGGGAGTGCGACTTGTCTTCTTTCGAGTCCATTCGGAAATTTGTAGAAGGGTGAGTAATAGCTAGAATCAAAAACATATTATTCCATACTGACCGTTTACCCATCAACAGTTTTAAAGAGGAGCAAAGCCAGTTGCACATCCTAATTAATAATGCCGGAGTCTTTTGGGAACCGCAGAGACTTACGAAGGAAGGCTTTGAAACGCACTTGGGAGTAAACCATATTGGTCATTTTCTGCTTACCCATCTCTTGCTTGATTTGCTTAAAAAATCAGCACCCAGCCGGGTAGTAGTGGTGGCAAGTAAAGCCCACGAGCGGGGCCACATCCAAGTTGAGGACATGAACAGCAAGGAGTCGTACGACGAAGGGGTTGCATACTGCCAGAGCAAACTGGCTAACATACTATTTGCCCGTGAATTGGCCAAGCGTCTAGAAGGGACCGGAGTGACAGTAAACGCTCTTAATCCCGGTATAGCAGACACGGAAATCGCGCGGAACATGATATTCTTCAAAACCAAGTTCGCTCAGTATGTGGTAGAGTGTGTCCTCTTCTATTGCTTTTTTCCTTTTCTATTTGAATTAATCATTTCGCTTTCTTTTAGATCCATCCTTAGGCCACTGCTGTGGGCCGTAACAAAAACTGCAAAGAATGGGGCCCAAACGACATTATATGCCGCTTTAGATCCCGACCTCGAAAAGATTACGGGACAGTACTTCAGCGATTGCAAGATGGCTTCTGTCGCGCCCGGCGCACTCGACGATCGAATGGCCCGCTGGCTATGGATTAAGTCCGAAAAGTGGACGGATATTCGTACTTGAATTTTGTAATACGGGAAGCTATAGGAAACTAGTCGCTAATATAGCCAATACTAATATTTAGATAGAGAAATTTTAAAAACATAACGAAGTAAATAAAAATAACATTAACACAATTTATAAAAAGATGTGGGTTAACTTAAATTAGGTATTCGGAATTAGATGCCGGTTTAAAGTATTGCATGCCCAATACGATGTATAACGAGTTATCTTTTAGTGTTGCCGAGAATACAAAACAAAATCAAATAGATACTTATGCCCCCTAAAAATCAGAATGCGTCTCTCATAAATTGGATCAATGATCCCCAAATCCATAAAATCATTTTCTATAGGGTCACTACTCTTTTAATAATTTATTGTTTTTTAAGCTTAAAACTTAAGGAAAAATCATTGGTAAAGATTCAAACGTTGTCGTTAAGAACTATCCCAAAAAATAGTTCTGAACTTTAAAATAATGATTAGGTCAGAAAATACAACTTTTTAATTTACTATCTACTAAGAAGACAATGCCAGCCGTCTTAAACATTTTAATAATTATAAAGTACCATTGTTGTGGGCTTAAACTAACCAACTTTTACTTAGCCTATATTTAACATAAATAAATTTGTATCCCGTAATATTTAATATTTTAATGCTTAGCGGCTTTTTATACCCTTGCAGAGGGTATTAGATTTTTTGACCAGAAGTTTGCAACGCAGTGAAGGAGACATTTCCGACCCTATAAAGTATATATATTCTTGATCAGCATCACCAGCCGAGTCGATCTAGCCATGTCCGTCTGTCTGTCCGTCTGTCTGTCCGTCTGTCTGTCCGTCTGTCTGTCCGTCTGTCTGTCCGTCTGTCTGTCTGTCGGTTGCTATGTAAACTAGTCCCTCAGTTTTAAAGCTATCAGGCTGAAACTTGGCACCGACCCTTCAATCTGTTGCAGTTAGTATATAAGTCGGAACGGCCGGAATCGGAACACTACATCACATAGCTGCCATAGGAACGATTGGGAAAAAGTGTCAAAATTTCGCCATTTTTTAAGATAATTTATTTATTTCTTGGAAAACTCTATTTAATAGCAATTTTAACATATCCTGAAAGTTTCATTAAAATCGGACTACTATATCCTATAGCTGCCATAGGAACTATGGGAAAAAATGGGTCATTAAGCATAACTCTGGTGTTTTTCAAGACAATTAATTCATTCTTGATAAAAACAGTTTTCATAGACAGTAAAGCCTTTTTAGAAATTTAAAAATCGGATTACTATATCCTAAAGCTGCCATACAAACGATTGAACGGTTTAAAAGCAACTAGCCTGCAAGGGTATTCTAAGCTTCGGGTACCGAAGCTAGCCTTCCTTTCTTGTTTATAGATATGAAAGTTTTGTTCGATCAAACTCTGGATTCTCTCCTACTATATAGACGCTCTTACATACATTAAAAGAAAACTCGCTCAATTCGAGGGATGAGAATATCTCAGCCTTTGAAGGGTCCCGTTAATATTACTGCATCCACTACATTATTCATCAATTTCTTGACTGCAAGTCGCGTGCCGTTGCAGAGTTTCGGTTGATTGCTGTTCCGCAAGAGGATAATTGGCACACCTATCTTCAATTTTAGTATGTGTGGTGGCATCAATGGCAGATCAAATCAGTTTAAAAATTCCGATAAGTAATTGACGGCTTTATATACTCCCACAACGGTGTCTATTGACTTATAATAATTTCCGCAGCCTGAATGCTGGACTGAATGGCATTATTAAGTTGACAGACACCTTTATTTCTGGCGTTCGCTGAGCCAGTCGTGATTAATAATTTCAATATTAGGAAATACTTATTGGATTTTTCTGATTTTATTTTAATGAAACTAAATTGCTAAAATTATAAGGTAATGATATTTCTCCTGACGTCCCATTTCCGTTCCCAATGTGCAGTAACTGTCGTAAGAATTCCTCTGCTTAATGATCGTTCTGCAGCTGAACACGCATGTTTGTCGTCAACTGCAATGTTCGTACGTGTTGCCACAATGGTGAATATTTTCCCAGTTAGAAACGGCTAAAGAAAACCCAAATAGCATGACCTAGTAACAAATTATAAAGAAAACTAATTTAATATTGAATTCCTATATTATTTTAAAGCTGACGATGGTCGGGCCGGGTGACATTGAAATATCGGCATTCTAATTTCGATTAGCGCAGCCGTTGGGGCACGGGGATATGCGAAAAAACCAATATATTTGCAAACGCAGATATGTTATGGACATAAAAAGTAGTAGTAGAGAGAGTCAAAATTTGGGCTTAATCGGCTAAGAACCTTTCATATCTATAAGCCAAGAATATACAAACAGATCATTTTTATACATTTGTATATAGATTGTGCTCTCACAGTTTTGCACACTTTATCAATATGAGTCAGAATAAATTGAACGAAGAGTATTTTAGCCAACAGAGAGTATATACATATAAAAAGCAATAGACTTGCCGGCATATACAGAAGGCGCATCCACCTGTGAACACATAAAACACAAGAAATATAAACAAAATTAGCGGTATACAGGCAGCAGTAAACGCAATCTGTTTAAAAACGTATGAGATTTGCCATTTATTGATAAATATTACAATAACTAGTAAAGATAACCTAATGTACATAAACAATATTTAGCTCTATTCAAAATAATAGTTGCTTAAACCATCACTTAAAACGCTAGATGGCGAAATAATATTTCAATAATCTCTTTTCCTTTGCAAATGCTCGTTCTCTTTTTCTAGCAATTTCGTATTGTTCTCATCGTGAGTTGACGTTCTAACATTTTCAAATATTCGCTCTTAGATAACGCCCAATTGTACGAGTATAAAAGGCAGTTGTCTTCGCATTGTATAAATGATCGCCCAACTGGAAACACGTTTTGCGCAAAGTAGGTCTCAGTAAAAAAAATCAAAATGTGCATTTTAATCGATTGTTTGTTGAGCCCGGTAATTCTATGGCCCGCAATCATTGGCGGCGCTGCGTATTTTCTGAGGTAAGTTCACTATCAAATTGGTAAAGCAGCGGGTGATTCATGGACTATCATTTCGTGCTTATGATAACAATTCAACCGGCGGAATTATGAAATTTATTGACGGAATTTCAGGAATTACATGCAGGGCGGTAAGTTTACAAAGCAGACTAATGAAACTGGAAAGGTTTTTATTGTCACGGGAGCCAACACGGGAATCGGTAAGGAGACGGTCCTGGAGATCGCAAAGCGTGGAGGAACTGTCTACATGGCATGCAGGGATATGAACAGATGTGAGGCGGCCCGCCAGGATATCATCGCAAAGACAAACAATCAAAACATATTCGCCCGCGAACTCGACCTAAGTTCGCTGGAATCAATTCGAAAGTTTGCTTCGGGGTATGTGAATGTACGAAACAAATGCTAAGAAGGATATTATTAACACTTTTTGAATTAGATTCAAGCGGGAGCAGACTAAGCTGCACGTACTCATAAACAATGCCGGGGTGATGCACTGTCCAAAGGCTTTGACTAAGGATGGATTTGAAATGCAGTTGGGTGTTAATCATATGGGCCACTTCTTGCTCACCCATCTCCTTCTGGACGTTTTAAAGGTATTATGATTATTTCAAGATACTTTTAACAATAATATTGAAATAACCAAAAAAAACTTATACATTTTTTTAGAAAACTGCTCCCAGTCGCATTATTAATGTTTCGAGCTTGGCACACACTCAAGGAAGCATTAATATCGGTGATTTGAACAGTGAAAAATCCTATAGTAGAATTAATGCCTACAGCCAGAGCAAATTGGCCAACGTTCTGTTTACCCGGGAATTGTCAAAGCGCCTGGAAGGAACTGGAGTGACGGTCAATTCTCTGCATCCCGGTGCTGTAGACACAGAACTTCAAAGAAACTGGGCCTTCTTCCTGCAGTAAGCCAATGTAAAACTAATATGCGAATTTCATAATATTTTATTTATTTTTAAAATAGGTACTTGATCCGGCCGTTGGTCTATATACTTTTTAAGACCTCAAAGGCTGGAGCACAGACATCTTTATATGCAGCACTGGACCCCGAATTGGAAACTTTTTCTGGTCTCTACTTCAGCGACTGCAAGCCCAAAGATGTAGCTCCTGCTGCCAAGGACGAGAAAACTGCCAAGTTCTTGTGGGCTGAGAGCGAGAAGTGGACTGGAGTAAATGCATCTAAGTTGGATTAAAGTCTAGTTAAACACTTTGTAATTTTAAAATATCAATTCCGTAATATTTATTATAATAATAAACACTTTGGACATTTCGTGCATTATTTTTGAAGCTCGATGATATTTAACAAACTCTCGATTTTTCATACCGACAAAAAAATGCTATTTGAATTAGAAACATATCTCAGCACCGTTAATCCAATAGTAACGTCGTTATTTGTAAATCCATTATTGAACAAGGTAACTTCTGTATTTACTTATACTCTTTTTTAAATGTTAGCTCTATTAATTAATGGATTAACTATAACATAACTATTGGCTATGATATTACGATTATCGTAATGTTATAAAATTGTATATAATTCGACCTCGAAAGTCAAAAAAATATACTTCCGTCGATTAGAATCAGAAAGCTCTTGCGTATTGTCAAATTCTTGTTATTTCGCATCATAGTCATCATGAGTTTGCATTTTTGGCTTTCGCGTCCCAGCCAGACGCAGATACCGAATATATAAACAACGTTCGGAACTGGCCGAATTCACATTGTAAGGGAAAGGAGAATCGTAGCTAGCAAAATATTTAATAAGCCCCTTCCGGGAACAGACTATTTTAGCCATTTATACACTTGCAGAGAATATTATTTTTCTGACCAGAAGGTTGTGAAGAATTGAAGGAGACAGATGTCTGACCCTAAAAAGTACATATTTTCTTGATCAGCATCCCCAGCCGAGTCGATCTTCTACGCAAACCTGCCACTTAGTTGAAAGGATCGAACGGTTTGAGGGCAACTGATCTGCAAGGGTCTTCTAAGCTTTGACCCGAAGCTAGCCTTCCTTTCTTATTAGAGATAATTTAATCAAGTTCGGTAAACAGACTTTAAATATAAACTAAAGATAAAGAATCTAAAACTAATCGATCCACTATGTCACATATGTATGTTAGATTCCATAAAAACAACTTAAAAGCAATTGGTATGCAAGAACACCGAAGCTAGTCTTCCTTTCTTGTTATATTTATGGTAACAATCAGGTGTTTTGTGCATGTGCGTTACCTGAAAAGCTCACCAATATGCTGAAGTTAGATGTTAGTTTGTGCTAATGACTTAAAGCTTGATATTACAGTTATTTTATTGTATGTATCTAAAAAATATCTTCGAACCACTTTATTCGTTTGAAGGACTTTTAATTCTGTTGCTTTTATTAGCTACCCCCAGTTATATTTAAGTTTCGGCCGAAGTTGATCAAAACATTGATTGGCATGTAAATTGTGATATCAGGAGTTAAATATCAAATTATACGAGAAATGTTATTATTGTCTAGCTACCCTACATGGGAATGGCTAAGGGGCGGTTCTGGGGATTGGAAAAATCAGACGATAGACCCTCAGGAAATTGTAACACAGTTTAATTAAACTTTGCTTTAATCAATTAGCATGCTGGCATGAGAAACCTTTTGACTAAAGATTATTCCTTTTAAATATTAGAACCATAAAAAAATACAAATTTTCCGAATTTATTAATAACTTTCCTTATAAGCTCTTTATCTTATTAAACTAAATTAGAAAGACAAACCTAAGTCCTTGACTTACTTTTTTGTTTTATATAATTGTAATACTACCTGGCTAAAAATGCATTTTATTTATAAACAGTCAGTATTAGACAACGCAATTACAGGAAAAAGCTAAATACATACATATAACGGCATTTACCATCCTATATATTATGACATCTTTTTTAATGAAAGAGGATTCCCGTTTGTGAAACCTTTATGTAAATTAAATTTCCTATTACTAATATATGTATAGACAACAACCACTTTTGTTGAAAGTTAAAAAACGGATTGCTCTTATATTATATGAACTATCTTATTTAGGATGAGAAAACTTACATAGTTTATTTAGGGTATATAACAAAATCATCGTCATGATGACGAGCGGTTTTCCAATCGGCCATCAATTATACGAACTGTTAATATATTACCGTTGTAAAGATAAGAGCACAATTGATGTCTATGCTACTTTCTCCGTAAAATTCGTTTTTTGATAATGTCGCTGATTTATGTTTATATGTACATATGTTTGTAAATAATACTGATATAGATTAAATCAAAATAATTAATTTTTCTTTACGTCACTGAAAGCGGATGGTTTTAAAACTTAGGATAAAAATTAAATATTTTTTTTGATTGAAATATGTTTTCTCTTTCTCCAGCTAATTCAGAGTATAAATTGGCTTTAATGTTAATGGAAAATATATTAACCATGAATGAATTGATAAACATTGATGGTCAATGACCCATTTTATCCCATCGTTCCTTTGATAGGTACATGATATAGTTGCCCAATTTTGATAAGACTTCATATAACTATTAAAAAAAGTGATTTATAAAGAATCACTCAATTGTGTTTACAAATGACGAATTTACTACCTTTTGTGTTCCGATTCCAGCCGCTCCGACTAATATACTACCTGCAACAGAAAGAAGGGATGGTGCGAAGTTACAGCCCAATAGTTTTAAAACTGAGAGACTAGACTTAGCTGACAGCCGACAGACGGACATGGCTAGATCGACTAGGCTGGTGAGAATAGAATACATATTTCGGAGATGTCTCATTCAATGCTTTACAAACTTCTGGTCAAAATTTTAATACCCGCTGCAAAGGTATAATGTGCAATTTAGTTGTTTGTTTGGCGTGCTCTACAGTTTTGTGGCCGGTGGTTATTGATCTTGATCCGGTCTTTTGCTTGAATATTAATAGATGTATAAAAATCTGGACTTCAGATACTTATATATGCTGCATTGAACCGGAAAGGGTTTCATCTGGAAGTTACTTATCATATAGGCATTCATCATTGTTTTTCAATAATAGCCAAAAAAATCCCGGTAATAGGCTACTCCAAGTGTGCCCGTCTAGTTATGAAGGAACACAAAAATGATCAAATACTAACTTTGCTATCGATTTTATTAATTATTCCCGAAGATTCGAATTGTTATCACCATGAGTCGTTAACTTGGGGTAGACGTGTGACCTTCAAATATAAACATTCACATAAACATAAAACATTCTATAAGAACTCGGCCGTCTGAAACCTCCTTTACAAGTGGGCGATTTTTCCCGTTAAAATGGGTATTGCGGTGGGATGGCTTTTTTAATACATTTTTTTGGCCTTCTTAGGAAGCGTTGACATTTGAAGATAATAGCTCCAAATGTTACATTAACGATACGATTTCTATACTTTTGTAATTTACGACTGTTTTTCAGGAGATGGATGCATGGTGGACTGTTTTGGGTCTTAAACTGGAATAGCTGATCTTTTATATTTTTACGCCTTTACTAGCATATGTATTTTGGTTTATAATGTGTACAGGCTTAAACAAACAAGAAATATTTTCTTCGAAACCCGAAGACTCCAATACCCATGCAATTGCCAGCCATAATCTTTATACTATAGATTAAATAATCTTAGCATTGACTTCGGCAATTTTCCTAGACTACTTTCGCTATCTCTCAAAACTGCAAAGTAATATGCACTTGAATAAACCATTAGTATTATGCAACAAATTCGCAAAAAGCTCGCAGTATTTGTATAAAAATCAGTATCCCCTTTTAAAAAATATTATTTTTACGGTGCAGGGGATATTTTGCTCTTAAGTTTTCAACGCTATAATGAAGACATATCCGACACAATTTATTATTTTTATGTAAATCTTGACCACCAAGAGCAGTATCGATCTGTCTGTTCTTTGATTAATTACCTCTGTTTAAAGGCTACGAGAAGCTGTAACCTGGCCTTTAATAATGTTCAAGGCCATTTAGATTTTATTCTAAGCTTGGACCGTGAAGCTCATCCTAATTATTTTCTATATATAAATGATGGCATCATATAACAGAATTAAGAGCGAGGAGGATAGGCTCCATGTCGTGATCAACAATGCCGGAATGATGCACATTCCGAAAGCCTTGACAAGGATGGATTTCAAATGTAGTTGGGTGTTCATCACATGGGCCACTTAGCCATTTGCTTCTGGATCTTTTAAGGGTATTATAAATATGGTACATTTTTATCCCAGCCACATCATTAATGTTTCAAGCGGAGTACGCAAAATAGGTCACATCACGGTAGGACTGTTGTCTATAACCAAAGCATGTTGGCCAATGTATTGTTTACTCGGGAATTGTCAAAGCGGCTGGAAGGAACTGGGGTTACAGCCAATTCTGCTATATCAAAAATATTTACAGCGGTAGTCGGGTTTGAAAAAAGGATGGATTGATTTATCAATTAATGGACTTGAGGAAAATTATCGGAAGTTAACGAGACCGTTAAAATAAATAACATAGTTAACTTACAAGCTCATTCGTTTCTTAAAATGTTAGCTCTATTAATTTATGGATTAATGATTTCAGGATTTCCAGAAAGGAATAATCGGTTATAGTTTATTGTAACATTATTAAAATTGATCTAATTCTCATTCGCAAGTAAAAAAATAAACATATTTTAGTCGGTTACAATAGGTAAGCTCTTGCGTTTCGCCGAATTCTCACAAATTCGCATCCTAGTCATCGTGAGTTTACATTTTTGGCTGTCGCGTGCCAGCTCGTAAATATGTACCTCCGAACAGTATATAAGCCCGCCAGGAATCTGTTAAAGAGCAACAATCTTAAAGAATGTTTGCTGGAATCAATGCGGAAATTCGCCAACTATATATCTCATAGCTGCCATAGAAACGAAGTGCATAATGGGGTATTGAGTAAAGCTCGGTTGTTAGTCCCTGTACCCCAAGGGTAAAACGCTACAGTTAGTAAAAATTTATCAAACAGACATAAGGCGTGGTAGACCCCACAAAAAAAAATTTATAAACTATAACTAGTAAGAGCTAGAGGAACCATATTACCAGTGCAGCTTTTCCTAATACCTAATACCACCGTTTCTTAAATATTTTATAGTTAGCATTTTTTGGGGTTTCTTTTTTTTTCCTTTTTTAAATTATGCTATTTCTTCAGTTATTTATGTACTATTATTTCTAAATGATTTTTTACGAATCACTGCAAATAGAGTTTTTCAATTATACTTTTATATAGAGTGGCCGCTCAGAACGCACTATCTTTATATACATATGTATGTATGTATGTGTAAAGCTTAGAATACCCTTGCAGACCAGTTATCCTTAAACCCATGCGATTGTTTGTTTTGCAGCTATAGAATATAGTGGTACGATTATTTGTTTATTAATTAAATTTTCAATCTGCTTTGGCTATGAAAAGTATATTTCGATGAATGAATAAATGACCTATTGACACATACCTAAGCTCCATAAAAAAAGACAAGCACAAATTTTAAAAGCTTTAAGTTGCCTAAGCTTTAGTCCACGACTTATTACTTAGCTTAATATCCATTTAATTTATAAACAAACTTATTTAAAAGACCTAAGACCTAATTAATAGATTTAAAGGAATTTACCATCCTAGAAAATATTCTTTAATTTTTATTGAAAATCTATCTGCATACTTAATATTTTTTGTTTTTTGTTAGTTCAAAAACTGACTACTATTTTATTATATTTACTCTCTTATTTACGGTGTGAAAATATACATATGCTCTATTCCGGGGTATATCAAAAATCATTGTCATGATGACAAGCGGTTTTCCATCTTTCTTACTACTCGGCCACATAATTCTAAATTCCCATTAAAAAAAGCATGTTTATCTATACGCATTAGTTTTTCCTCAATTATTGAGCTTTTGATGTTTGACACACTTTTTCATCATACAATTTCAATCGGTTAGAATCGGTTAGCTCTTTTCTTGTTTCGTCATATTCTCGCAAATTCGCATCGTAGTCATCGTGACTAAGCATTTATGGCTTACGCGTTTGGCCAGCTATCAGATACTTCCAAACAGTATCGAAACAACGCTCGCAGCTGGCCGAATACTCGCAGATACGGGAGTCGTATATAAACAACGCTAGGGACCGGCCGAATACACATTATAAGAGAGATCGTGTGGCTGAAGACAATCAAAGAGAATATTAGAGCTATTAAAATGTACAACTTAGTTGAATGCTTGATGAGCCCCTCCATTTTATGGCCGGCTGTTATTGCCGGAGCATATTATTTTCTCAGATAGTTGTGAAGAATTCTGACTAAGATTTATTTACTGCCTTTCAGGGTATGTTTCCAGGACGGAAAGTTTACAAAAGAGACAAATGAAAACGGCAAAGTATTTATTGTTACGGGATCCAATACCGGAATTGGTAAGGAGACTGTCCTGGAAATAGCCAAACGTGGAGGAACCGTGTACATGGCATGTAGGGATATGAACAAGTGCGAAGCGGCTCGCCAAGAAATCGTCACAGAAAGCAACAATCCAAACATATTCTCACGCGAACTGGACTTAAGTTCGCTGGAATCTATTCGGAAATTCGCTGCTGGGTAAATTAACATACTATGCTATGCAAAGCAATATAATATTTACACTTCATAATTAGGTTCAAGAGCGAGCAGAATAAGCTTCATGTTCTCATCAACAATGCCGGGGTGATGCACTGTCCAAAATCATTAACTAAAGATGGATTTGAAATGCAGTTGGGTGTTAATCACATGGGCCACTTCTTACTAACCCATTTGCTTCTGGATATTTTAAAGGTATTTTAAATTTTGAATACATTTTGCCAAAAAGTATAAATAACATATGTAACTTGATTTTGTAGAAAAGTGTTCCCAGTCGCATCATTAATGTTTCGAGCGGAGTGCACACATTAGGTCGGATTAATATAGACGACTTGAACAGTGAAAAGTCCTACAGCAGGATTGGTGCCTATAACCAAAGCAAGTTGGCCAATGTATTGTTTACTCGGGAATTGTCAAAGCGGCTGGAAGGAACTGGGGTAACAGCCAATTCTCTGCATCCTGGTGCTGTAGACACAGATCTTCTAAGAACCTGGGCCTTCCCACTAAAGTAAGGGCAAATATGAATCTGGAAGGTAAATTTTATAATTATTTATGTCTTTTGGTTTGGTCTAGATACATGGTCAAGCCGTTCATTAAGACCCCAAAGTCTGGAGCACAGACATCCATTTATGCTGCACTGGACCCGGCATTAGAGAATGTGACTGGCCTTTACTTCGGCGACTGTAAGCCCACGGATGTTTCACGCGCTGCCAAGGACGAAAAAACTGCAATGTTCTTGTGGGCTGAGAGCGAGAAGTGGACTGGAGTAAATTCATTTGGGTTGGATTAAAGCCTAATTTCTAAATATTAATTCCAAAATATTTATTGTAATAATTAACAATTTGGAAATTTTTTGCATTATTTTAAAGCTCGATGATACTTAATAAACTCTTGACTTGCCGGACTGAACACATCGAATTTTAGGCATCGTTAATAAAATATTTTCTGGAAAGGGATAACTTAGTTAAAAGGTAAAGCTAACTCTCTACGGAAAAGTTTTCTCAAGTGAACGATAAGCGTTATTTGTTGTGAAAGAAATGGCATTTTATCGTTGAGTTAAAAAATACTTTGAATTTTTTTGCTTTTGCTATCGATGTTTTTTTTCTGAATCTATAAAAAATATTTACAGCTGTTTGCTGTTTAGAAAAAAGGATGTATTCATGTATTAATTGGATAGCTCTTTCGTTTCGCCAAGTTCTCGCAATTTCGCATCGTAGTCATCGTGAGTTTACCTTTTTGACTGTCGCGTGCCAGCTCGTAGATATGTACTACTATTAATAATACTAAGATAAACTACTCTCTCGCAGATACTGAATCGTATATAAACACCGCTCGGAAGTGGCCGAATACACATTGTAAACAAGAAAGAAAGGCTAGCTTCGGGGCCCGAGTCTTAGAATACCCTTGCAGATTAGTTGCCTTTAAACCAGTCAGATTTTTAGTTTTTTATACCCTTGCAGAGGGTATTATAATTTTGACCAGAAGTTTGTAACGCAGTGAAGGAGACATTTCCGACCCTATAAAGTATATATATTCTTGATCAGCATCACCAGCCGAGTCGATCTAGCCATGTCCGTCTGTCTGTCCGTCTGTCCGTCTGTCTGTCTGTCTGTCCGTCTGTCGGTTGCTATGTAAACTAGTCCCTCAGTTTTAAAGCTATCGAGCTGAAACTTTACACCAACCCTTCAATCTGTTGCAGGTAGTATATAAGTCGGAACGGCCGGAATCGGAACACTACATCACATAGCTGCCATAGGAACGATTTGGAAAAAGTGTCATAAATTCGCCATTTTTTAAGATATATTGTTCATTTCTTGGTAAACTCTATTTAATAGCAATTTTAACATATCCTGAAAGTTTCATTAAAATCGGACTACTATATCCTATAGCTGCCTTAGGAACGATAGGAAAAAATGGGTCATTGAGCATAACTCTGGTGTTTTTTAAGACAAATAATTCATTCTTGAGAAAAAAAGTTTTCATAGGCATTTAAGCCTTTTTAGAAATTTAAAAACAAAAGATTGGATCACTATATCCTATAGCTGCCATACAATCGATCGAACAGTTGAAAGGCAACTGGTCTGCAAGGGTATTCTAAGCTTCGGGTACCGAAGCTAGACTTCCTTTCTTGTTATTTTCTAAATTGGCTTTAATGTATATGAAGTATATTGCAGCTTTGTGATGTTGGGTTCCGATTCCGGCCGTTGCGACTTATAAACTACTTGCAAAAGATAGAAGAGTTGGTGCAGATTTCAGCCCGATAGCTTTTAAAATGAGAGACTAGTTTGCATAGTTTGCAAAATTCTGGTCAAAATTATAATACTCTCTGCAAGGGTATAATACTCTCTGCAAGGGTATAAAGAGATCGTGTGACTAAGCATAATCTTAGCTATCAAAATGTTAAATAAGCGCCTTCTTTTTTTGGACGTCTGTTAAAGTCATGTAGTTTTGCAATTATCATAATATATATGCAATGTCATCTATGCGTTAAGCCTTATATAACTCTGATGATTTTTTATATTTATTTACTTTTTACGGAAAATTTACAAAGAGGACTATTGAAAATAGTATGATATTTCTGATCAATTCCAGAATTGGTAAGGAGAAGAAGGTTAAGGAACTGTCTATATAGCATATATATAAACAGATATATAAACAGATGTGAGAAGGCCTGCCACTCCGCTTCAATCTAAGCCAATGTTTGCTGGAATCAATTCGGAAGTTCGCTGTTACATCCAAATCGGCCCACTATATCTGATAGCTGCCATAGAAACGATGAGCATAATGGGTCATATATAGCTCATACTCAGTTGTTAGCCCCTATTCCCAAAGGGTGAAAGGAAATATTCAGTTTGTGAAAATGTATGTGAAGGAGGCTTGGCTGACCCCACAAATATATATTTTGTATAGAAAATGTAAGAACTAAAGGAACCACTGCAGGTTCTCCTTATACCTAAGAATAATTTTCTTTTCAGTTTCACGCCCAGCGCTTCCTAAATATTTTATGGTGAACATTTTCGGATTTTCTTTTCTTTATATTTGTTGATAATTTTTGAAAATATTTTTTCTTTTCAAATGCCGAAATTACAAAAAAAATTAATAACTTTAAAAGTAATGGCTGTTAATGTGAATCCTTTTCCAACCGAAGCTCTTGCGGTGGCCATCACTTATCCTTGGAGGTACATTTAAAATCAATCAGACAAAAAAACAAGAAGGGAAGGCTAGCTTCGGCACCCGAAGCTTAGAATACCCTTGCAGACCAGTTGCCTTAAAACTGTGCGATCATTTGTATGGCAGCTATATTAGGATAGTGATCCAATTTTTGGTTTTTAATTTTCTAAAGCGGCTTTAATGTCTATGAAAACTGTATTTCTTAAGAATGAATTAATTAACTCGAAAAACACCAGAGTTATGCTCAATGACCCATTTTCTCCCATCGTTCCTATGGCAGCTATAGGATATAGTGGTTCGATTTTTATAAAACTTTTAGGATACGTTTAAATAGTCATTAAAAATAGATTTCTAAATAATGAATTGGTTATCTTAAAAAATGGCGAACTTATGGCACTTTTTCCCAATCGTTCCTATGGCAGCTATGTAATGTAATGTCCCGATTCCGGCCGTTCCGACTTATATACTACCTGCAACGGATTGAAGGGTCGGTGCAAAGTTTGAGCCCGATAGCTTTAAAACTGAGAGACTAGTTTACATAGCAACAGACAGACGGACAGACAGACGGCCAGACAGACAGACGGACAGACAGACAGACGGACAGACGGACAGACAGACAGACGGACATGGCTAGATCGACTCGGCTGGTGATGCTGATCAAGAATATATATACTTTATAGGGTCGGAAATGTCTCCTTCACTGCGTTACAAACTTCTGGTCAAAATTATAATACCCTCTGCAAGGGTATAAAAATTGTTTTTAATCTAGTCTAGTGCCTGATCGAAACTTTAAAATGGCGGCCCTAATAAAACATTGTCAAGATTTTCGGGAAAAAACCAACAGTTAATTGTTTATAAAAAATCGAAAGTTTTCAAAAAGCTGTAAAAATGTTATTGAAATTTAATAAGCGGTTTTCGACCTACAGTGGTACCCACTTCAAAAAACATAGTTCAGAGAGTTTTTGAACCCACAAACTGGTCGATTGCAGTTGCTGCTAGCTACCGAGAACCCTTGGCTAACTATCGAATAACTCGAAAAGTATTTGTTGACTTTTTAAGAGAATATTTCTAAGATATTGTACTTTAATAATAAAATTGTGACTACACCTAACCCCTTAAGTTTCCTACGACATACATTATTGTATAATGTAATTGCTTGTATTACACAGCTAAATTAAAAAGCTTAATACATTTAAAGGAATTTACCATTCTTAGAGAATATTCTTTAATTTTTAATGAAAAGCTATCTATTTACCTAATATTTTATTAAGGCTGACTTTATATAAATTACATTTTCTAATACAAATATTTATATAACGAACAACCACTGTTTTTATACCCTTGCAGAGGGTATTATAATTTTGACCAGAAGTTTGTAACGCAGTGAAGGAGACATTTCCGACCCTATAAAGTATATATATTCTTGATCAGCATCACCAGCCAAGTCGATCTAGCCATGTCCGTCTGTCTGTCTGCCTGTCTGTCTGTCTGTCTGTCTGTCCGTCTGTCCGTCTGTCCGTCTGTCGGTTGCTATGTAAACAAGTCTCTCAGTTTTAAAGCTATCGGGCTGAAACTTTGCACTGATCCTTCAATCTGTTGCAGGTAGTATATAAGTCGGAACGGCCGGAATCGGACCACTACATCACATAGCTGCCATAGAAACGATTACGAAAAGTGCCATAAATTCGCTATTTTTCTAGATAAATAATTTCTTTTTTAGAAAACTCGTTTTAATGACTAATTTAACTTATCCTGAAAGTTTCATCAAAATCGGACTACTACATCCTATAGCTGCCATAGGAACGATGTGAGAAAATGGGTCATTGAGCATAACTCTGGTGTTTTTCAAGACAATTAATTCATTCTTGAGAAATACAGTTTTCACAGGCATTAATGCCGTTTTAGAAAATTAAAAACCAAAAATCGGATCACTATATCCTATAGCTGCCATTCAAACGGTCGAACGGCTTAAAGGCATCTGGTCTGCAAGGGTATTCTAAGCTTCGGGTACCCGAAGCTAGCCTTCCTTACTTGTTTGTCAGTTCTTTTATTATATTAAGTTTCTTTACAGTATGCTCTATTCCGGGGTATATCAAAAATCATTGTCATGATGACAAGCGGTTTTCCATCTTTCTAACTAATCGGTCATAATTCTAAATTCCCATTACGCATTCGATTTTCCTCAATTATTGAGCTTTTGATGTTTGACACACTTTTTCATCATACAATTTCAATCGGTTAGAATCGGTTAGCTCTTGCGTTTCGTCATATTCCCGCAAATTCGCATCGTACTCATCGTGATTCAGCATTTATGGCTTACGCGCTCGGCCAGCTATCAGATACCTCCGAACAGTATCGAAACAACGCTCGCAGTTAGCCGAATACTCGCAGATACGGGAGTCGTATATAAACAACGCTAGAAACCGGCCAAATACACATTATAAGAGATCGTGGGGCTGAAGACAATCAAAGAGAATATTAAAGCTATTAAAATGTGCAACTTAGTTAGATGCTTAATGAGCCCCTCCATTTTGTGGCCGGCTGTTATTGCCGGAGCATATTATTTTCTCAGGTAGTTTTATTTTTTTAAGAATTATGAATATTTGAAATATTTATTCAGTCCATTTCAGGAGGTGGATGCAGGGCGGAAAGTTTACAAAAGAGACAAATGAAACCGGCAAGGTATTTATTGTTACGGGATCCAATACCGGGATTGGCAAGGAGACGGTCCTGGAAATAGCCAAGCGTGGAGGAACCGTCTACATGGCATGTAGGTATATGAACAGATGTGAGGCAGCTCGCCAGGAAATCGTCAGAGAAAGCAACAATCCAAACATATTCTCTCGCGAACTGGACCTAGGATCGCTGGAATCAATTCGGAAATTCGCTGCTGGGTAAATTTAAGTACTATGCTGTGCAAATCGATAAAATATTAACACTTCATAATTAGGTTCAAGAGGGAGCAAAATAAGCTTCATGTTCTCATCAACAATGCCGGGGTGATGCACTGTCCAAAATCATTAAGAATGGATTTGAAATGCAGTTAGGTGTTAATCATATGGGTCACTTTTTGCTCACTCATCTGCTTCTGGACGTTTTGAAGGTACAATGATTATTTCAAGATTTTCTTTACATCAATAACATTATAACATACTGCTAATTCAATTTACCTTAAAGAAAACTACTCCTAGTCGCATCGTTACTGTTTCGAGCGAGACACACAGGGTGGGATCTATTAATATGGATGACTTGAACAGTGAAAAATCCTATAGTAGGATCAATGCCTACAGCCAAAGCAAATTGGCCAACATTCTGTTTACACGGGAATTGTCAAAGCGCCTGGAAGGAAGTGGGGTAACAGCCAACTCCCTGCATCCCGGTGCTGTAAACACGGAACTTGCTAGAAGCTGGCCTTTTCCACTGAAGTAAGGGATAATTAAACTACTATGCGAATTAGATAATAATATGAGATTTTGATATATAGATACTTGGTTTGGCCGTTTGTAAAGACGGCAAAGGCTGGAGCGCAGACATCCCTATATGCTGCATTGGATCCAGCCTTGGAAAAGGTCACAGGTCTGTACTTCAGCGATTGCAAACCCAAAGATGAGTCTCGCGCTGCCAAGGACGATAAAATGGCAAAGTTCTTGTGGGCTAAGAGCGAGAAATGGACTGGATCGAATTCATCTAAGTTGGATTGAAGTTCTTTATAATCAACATAACCGTCATCAAGCATACTGGATGCCTTAAGTTTTATTAAAATTCCTTATTTAACGATTACAAAGAAAAAGCTTTTTAGACCCTGTACCCAAAGGGTAAAGGGTATATTAAGTTTGTGCAAATGTATGTAACAGGCAGAAGGAGGCGTGGCAGACCCCACAAAGTATATATATTCTTGATCAGCATGACGAGCTGAGTTGATATAGCCATGTCCGTCTGTCCGTCTGTCCGTCTGTCCGTCTGTCCGTCCGGATGAACACACGGATCTCAGCAACTGTAAGAGCTAGAAGAACCGTATTACCAGTGTAGATTCTTCTAATACTGAGTAAATTAGAGTTTATTTTTTTAAGTCGGTGCCACGCCCACCGCCCCCGCAATTTGTATTTGAATTTTTGCACTGCCCTGCACTGCACAATTTTCAAGCTAAAATTTTTTTAAAAATACACATGCAATTGGAGCATAGATTTCTACCGATCCTGAAAATTTCATCAAGATTGGTTAATTAGAAAGCGCACAATAAATACCTAAAGTTTACAGGCGCAAAACACAAAAAATCTGTTTATTTGTGCAAACGGTAAATCGCTTGCGTTCGGTGGTTGATTTTTCTCGGAAGTGCCGCTGTTGCTGCGCTGCCACTACCTTCATATACATACATAAGAATGTGTATGTATGTATGAATGTGCGTCTTCAATATATTTATACTGTATTAGCTGTCGGTTCAAAAAGTTTGGGTTTGTCGAATGGTTACGACGTTCGACTTAAAACGCGAAGATCTTGGGTTCGAATCCCAGACCGGGTCGATGTGAATATAATATTTTTATTTTTTATTTTTTTTGCTTATAACCAAATTTGTACAGGGTCTGTAACAGTCGGGAAACTCGACTGTAACGTTTTTACTTGTTTTAATGTAAGCAATTGTTTATTGCATTAAAACGGCTACCGATATTAGCCGTAGCTATGTATTTTCTTAGGTATCTTTTGTATTATACAATATGGTTTATGGCACGGATTTTTTGTGGGTTTTTGTAGTTTATTTTTTTTTAAATTTCAAGGCAGATAATTGGCAAATATTGGCCAAGTTTGTTGATAGAAAATGGATCGGGTTTTTCGCAGCAAGTTACTTTTCATTGTAGTCATTCATCGTCGTCTTTTAATAATGAAGCACCAAGAATAACCTCGATCTTTAAATTATGCCGGTAACATGCTACTCCAAGTGTGCCCGTCTAATTATAAAGGAACACAATAAAAAGCTCAAATACTAACTTTACTATCGATTTTATAGTTAATTCCCGAAGTTTCGAATCGTCAACGTGAGTCGGTAATTTGCGGTAGTCGTGTGACCTCCAAATATAAACGAAACGCTTGACCAAACTAGAAAACATTCTTTGGGAAATCGCGCTACTGAAACCTCCTTGACCTGTGGACGATTCTTCCTGTTAAAATGAGCATTGCGGTAGGATGGCTGATTTTCCATATAATCTTTTGGCCGATTGTTTTTATTGGATCCTTCTATCTTCTTAGGTAGCGTTGACCTTTGAAGATAATAACTCGAAATGTTACATTTACGATACGATTTTTATACTTTTGCAATTAACGACTGAATTTCAGGAAGTGGATGCAGGGTGGAAAGTTTACAAAGGAGACTAATGAAACCGGTAAGGTATTTATTATTACCGGTTGCAATACGGGAATTGGTAAGGAGACGGTCCTGGAGATCGCAAATCGTGGAGGAACTGTGTACATGGCATGCAGGGATATGAACAGATGTGAAGCAGCCCGCCTAGAAATCGTCAAAGAATCCAACAATCCAAACGTTTTTTCACGCGAACTGGACCTAAGTTCTATGGAATCTATTCGTAGATTCGTAGCTGGGTAAGTAAACGATTCAATAAAAACAAATATTTTCTTCGGAAACCGTGAAATCCAATACCCATGCAATTAGCGGCCATAATTTATAGTTTTATAATCTTAGCACTGCCTTCGACAATATTTCTAGACTAATTCGGTTATCATTTAAAACTGCAGAGTAATTCTCACTTAAACAACAAATTCTAATAGCACGCGAAAGTTGTATATTTGTACCTATATTAGTATCCCCCTTTTAAATATTATTTTTACCGTTTAGACGATATTTTGCTTTAAAGTTTTAAAAGCTATAAAACTTCTCCGACGCAAATAAGACTTTATTTATGTGTATTCTTCACCATCTAGAGCAGAATCGATGTAGACATGTCCTCCTCCCGCTAGTCTGTTTGTATTATGATCACTAATCCATTAGCGTAACCCATTATACTTTTTCCTTTTTTCTGTTTAAATTAACGCATCAAATAACAGATTTAAAAGCGAGGAGGATAAGCTTCATGCTTTAATCAACAATGCCGGAGTGATGCATTGTCCAAAATCATTGACTAAGGATGGACTTGAAATGCAGTTAGGTGTTAATCACATGGGCCACTTCTTACTTACCCATTTGCTTCTGGATGTTCTAAAGGTAATTAAAATTTTTTGCGTAGATCCCTAGTGCGATAAAAAACTAAAAATATGCAAATGGATTTTGTAGAAAAGTGTTCCCAGCCGCATCATTAATGTTTCGAGCGAAGCCCACAGATTAGGTCTCATTAATATAGACGACTTGAACAGTGAGAAATCGTACAGTAGGATTGCTGCCTATAACCAAAGCAAGTTGGCCAATGTATTGTTTACTCGGGAATTGGCCAAGCGTCTGGAAGGAACTGGGATAACGGTCAATTCACTGCATCCCGGAGTTGTGGACACAGAACTTTCAAGAACCTGGCCCTTTCCACTGAAGTAAGTGCAAATATGATACTGGCAGATTAAAATGATAATTATTTGTGTTTTGTTTTGTTTTATATATGTAGATACTTGATCAAGCCATTCACTAAGACCACAAAGGGTGGAGCACAGACATCCATTTATGCTGCACTGGACCCGGCCTTGGAAAAGGTCACTGGTCTTTATTTCAGCGATTGTAAACCCAAGGATGTGGCACGGGCTGCCGAGGACGACAAAACTGCAAAGTTCTTGTGGGCTGAAAGTGAGAAGTGGACTGGGTCGAATGTATCAGTTTAAAACTTAATTAGAACCTAAATCCAGATAACTGCCGTAAAATGCATTTCAATATTATTTATTGTAACAACCAGATGATATGTACATGGATGGTTCTTACAAGTTAGTTGTAGCCCAATGTAACCTAAAGAGCTCACCAACGTGCTGCAGAGATACATTTTAATTTTGTTTAATTAAAGCTTTAAATTAAATTTGTTAGATTTGTTAAATCTACTAATTGAATACGGCTCAGCAAAACCTGTTCACTTTTTAGTCAATTTAAAAATTAGGAAGGACTTTATTTGTTTTAATACTTTCCTGTAATTTTAAATTAAAATACACATATATATGTTCGACTTTCTTTAAATACTTATAATAAATAGCTTTGGCGTTAAACAAAAATTAGGTATGATCTATTACTATGGTTGGGGGACTGCTAATAATTAATGGCATAATTGCACTAATAGCAGGACAAGTGAAACCGGAAAAGTTTTTTTGTCACGCAAGCTTTTCCAGGAGTCAATAATGATTAAGTTCATAAAGGGGGTGGATCTCATCCATTTATGCTGAATTGGAAAGGGCATCTGGTCAATACTTTAGTAACTTGAAACCCAAGGGCAAAGACTAAAACATGGACGGATTGAAATTCGTCCAGTTTGGAGTTACTGTAACAATTAGAAGAACAGATTTTGATTTTATTTGTTTTTCCTGCAAATATTAGTTCTATAATGTGAAAAGTTTGTATTTGCGCCCAAGTCGCATTAAAAGCTCGATAATAATAGCGACCTTTAGGATACGCCAGTAACTTGCTGTCTAAAGTGTGCCCGATCCATTTTGGCTAGTTGGCTAGCTCAACAAAAAAAAAAAAACCAACTTCATATCGATGTTCATATAATTACTCGTTTTATTCTCGGAATTCGAAATCCTAATCATGGTGACTTGCATTCTACTGTTGTCTGGTACTAGCTCGCAGATATAAACATAGACCGTCGGCAACTTATAACGCATTATATTGAAGATCGCGATACTTGAAAGTGTTCCTTTTTTACCTGGGGACGTCTATTCCTATAAAAATGGATGTTGGATGGCTGGTTTTCCATATTGTTTTTTGGCCGATTTTTGCTATCGGAATAATATATTTACTTAGGTATGATTCGAATTCGTTACGGTCTCAGATTTATTACCTATGGATTCCTTATGATTCTTAATAAATACTGGATGAATTTTAGGAGGTGGATGCAGGGCGGAAAGTTTACAAAGGAGACTAATGAAACCGGAAAGGTATTTATTGTTACGGGATCTAATACTGGGATTGGCAAGGAGACGGTCCTGGAAATAGCCAAGCGTGGAGGAACCGTCTACATGGCATGCAGGGATATGAACAGATGTGAGGCAGCCCGCCAGGAAATCTTCAGAGAGAGCAACAATCCAAACATATTTTCACGCGAACTGGACTTAAGTTCGCTGGAATCAATTCGGAAATTCGCTGCTGGGTAAATTAAAGTACTATGCTGTGCAAATCGATATATTATTAACACTACATAATTAGGTTCAAGAGGGAGCAAAATAAGCTTCATGTTCTCATCAACAATGCCGGAGTGATGCACTGTCCAAAATCATTAACTAAGGATGGATTTGAAATGCACTTAGGTGTTAATCATATGGGTCACTTTTTGCTCACTCATCAGCTTCTGGACGTTTTGAAGGTATAATGATTATTTCAAGATTTTCTTTACATCAATAACATCATAACCTACTTTTAATTTAAATTAACTTTGAAGGAAGCTACTCCTAGTCGCATCGTTACTGTTTCGAGCGAGACACACAGGGTGGGATCTATTAATATGGATGACTTGAAAAGTGAAAAATCCTATAGTAGGATCAATGCCTACAGCCAAAGCAAATTGGCCAACATTCTGTTTACACGGGAATTGTCAAAGCGCCTGGAAGGAAGTGGGGTAACAGCCAATTCCCTGCATCCCGGTGCTGTAAACACGGAACTTGCTAGAAGCTGGCCTTTCCCACTGAAGTAAGGGATAATTAATCTACTATGCGAATTTTATAATAATATGAGATTTTGTTATATAGATACTTTGTTTGGCCGTTTGTAAAGACAGCAAAGGCTGGAGCACAGACATCCATTTACGCTGCATTAGACCCAAGGCTTTGGAGAAGGTCCCAGGTCTGTACTTCAGCGACTGCAAACCAAAGAAAGAGTCACGAGCTGCAAGAGACGAAAAAACTGGAATGTTTTTGTGGGCTGAGAGCGAAAGATGGACTGGGTCAAATTCATTCGTTTAAAGCCCATCTGAAGCCAAAAATGAAAAATATGTTTTTTTTTTATTATATGTTATGTTCCCAAGCTATGATGCACAGAAAGTTAAATGTTTGTGCCAATGACCCAAAACAATACATTAAAGTTTTTTAATACTATCAACAAATTTATTTATTTTTTTTATATTATCATTTACTAATTATATTTGGTTAGTGGTACCCACTACCATATTATAGATTAAAACAGCTTAAAATGCTATTCAATGACCAAATCAATTTAATATCTGGTTTTTAGAGCCTGACCCAAAGTAATACCGATATTGCCATGTCCGCCCGTCCGTCTGTCCGTGCGGATGATCGAACGGATCTCAGAAACTGTGAGATAGAGGGACCATATTACCAGTTTATATTCTCCTAATACTGACGCAAATTAGCTTTATTTGTTGTCGGTGCCACGCCCATCGCCTCCTTAAGTTGTACTAGAGTCTTGATCCTGAAATTTTGGTTAATTAGCAAGCGCAATATAAATATGCAAAGTCTTTAGCCGCTAACGACAAGCTTTCTGTTTATGTACTCAAATAAATGATAAGTTATTCTGCTTGCGGTCGGGAGTTCAACTCCTTTCGAACCAGATTATGAGCCAGTCATCCTAACTATTGCCAGTCATCCAAATACATTATGAAGCAAATATCAAATTCTGTATATGAAGGCAGTGCGTTCTCAGCGTCCACTCTCCAGAAAAGTCAAATGGAATAACTTCATTTTGCAGTGTTTCGTAAAAACAATATAGAAATAATTTAACCAAAAAAAACTTAATAATTTACATAATTAAAAAAAAGGATATCTAAAAAATAAAAATGGCTCACAAGGTGTCGTACTCCCGACCGCAAGCGGCATTTATTTGAGCAAATAATCAAATAGCTCGTTGTTAGCTTCGGATTGTTATTGTGCGCTTTCTAATTAAAAAAATTTAAATATATTTTCAGGATTATTAGAAATTCATGCTCCACTAGACTCTTGCTTGTGAACTGCAGTGCAGTGGAAACATAAAAATACAAATTAAGGCGTGGCACCAACATAAAAACTAAATTTCGTCTGCATCAGTATTTGGAGTACTTGCATGGTAAAATGGTTTCTCTAGCTCTCATCCAGGCGAATTTGCGTATTTGCCTATATCGACTTAGCTCGTCATGCTGATCAAGAGTATTTACTTTTTGTACAATCTTAATATACTCTTTACCCTTTGGGTACAGGGTCTAAAAAATAGCTTATTGGGATACAAAATAATACCACTGAATGTTTCGAATTCGAAAAGGAAAATATGCCAGAAGGTCGACCATAATTACTTCACTCAATGTTATGTATTTCCAAAAGATGCTACGTTTTTTATCAAACTCTCAATGATAACCATTTGCTAACCAGCTACATTAAACGCAACTTAAACTATAACTCATTTCAAGTTTGCGTTGCAACAATTTGAAACATGGTTGACGACTCAAGTTTATTTACAAAGTTGGGATTCCAGAAAGGATGGCATAACATTTTTATATCCACCCTAATTTATTGAAGTTATGATCTGTAAATGTTTGCATTATTTTTGTAATTATTCAATTTATTTTTGTATAAACTGTAAACTATTTCCGAAAGAGTAGTCACTCTTATATTATAACTTATAACTTTCCTAATTCAAGACAGAATCTTAAATTACACAAATTTCTTAAAAGATTTTTTCAATTTTTTTTAAATACCGTTTTTAAAATGTTAACTGTCTTACTATATTTTAATTGCTTAAACTACATTTTTAAGTAACGTCAGGCAAAACTACAAATTTGTAAAGTAGGCGAATTAATTGAAAGGCAATTATTGTCAAAGTTGTCAACAGACCCTTTCCGGGAGAGCGTAAAGAAATGTTTAATATATCGGTAATTTCGATATTATTTAAAACTTCAAAGAGCATACAGTAAAGAGAAAATAAATCTGTCCCAAACCAAAGAGTAAGTAATTTTCTCTATGCCCAAGCTTTATGTCACGCATCTCTATTTTCTCTTACGGTCCCCGTGTTCTCTTCGGTTCTTGACGTATTGCAATGTTCTCACCGTGAATTGGCGATAATTTCAATATGTTTGTAGCTTTCGAGATATCGCTCATTGCTATATCAACAGCCGGTCGGAGTGCTTTGCTCGCATTCTTCGCAGGAACTTACAGCTGACAACACCCTCAAAACAAACAAAACCAAACAAAATGTGTATGTGTGACTGTCTAACGAGCCCGTTAATTGTCTGGCCTGCTATCATCGGAGCTGCAATCTACTTCTTAAAGTGAGTGAATAAGCATTACAAAAAATATTATATATTATGAAATTGGTTATGACGAATACATGACTAGCAACTTCGTCTAGCGACATATGTACGAAATACATTAATTGATTTGATTTCAGAGATTATATGCAGGGCGGTAAGTTCTCGAAGCAAACCGATGAAACCGGAAAAGTGTTTATTGTCACGGGCGCCAACACGGGAATTGGGAAGGAGACAGCCCTGGAGATTGCAAAGCGTGGAGGAACTGTTTACATGGCCTGCAGGGATCCGAAGAGGTGTGAAACTGCCTGCAAGGATATCATCAAGGAAACCAACAACCAAAACGTTTTTGCCCGACAGTTGGATTTGAGTTCTCTCGAATCCATTCGTGAATTTGCAGCTAGGTAAGCTTACCTATCAAAACTACTTATCTTCGCAAAACATAAAATCCCAACTCTTTCCTAAATTAGCTTCAAAAAAGAGCAGAATAAGCTCCATGTCCTGATCAACAATGCCGGAGTAATGCGCTGTCCAAAAACCTTGACCAAGGATGGATTCGAATCGCAGCTGGGAGTTAACCACATTGGTCACTTCTTGCTCACCAACCTGTTGCTAGACGTTCTAAAGGTAGTTTTGGAATACATATAAGTTTCATGCAACTATTAATGTTTTGCTTAACGCGACAGAACACCGCTCCCAGTCGCATTGTGGTCGTTTCCAGCTTGGCCCATACGCGTGGTACCATCAACGTGGATGACCTGAACAGCGAAAAGTCCTATGATGAGGGCAATGCCTATAGCCAGAGCAAGTTGGCCAACGTCCTGTTTACTCGCGAACTGGCCCACCGCCTGGAGGGAACTGGAGTCACAGTTAATTGTCTACATCCTGGTGTTGTGGACACGGAGCTGGCGAGGAACTGGGCCTTCTTCCAGACTAACTTGGTGAAGTAAGTGAACGGCGCAACTTCCAGGTGAAACCGCGGTAACCATGTTTTTAAATCCAGATATTTAATCAAGCCAATGATTTGGCCGCTCTTGAAGACTCCAAAAAGTGGAGCGCAAACGTCCATCTATGCTGCTTTGGACCCTGCATTGGAGAAGGTCACTGGCCTGTACTTTAGCGACTGCAAGCCCAAGGAGGTAGCACCCGCTGCCAAGGACGAAAAGACTGGAAAGTTCCTGTGGGCAGAAAGCGAGAAGTGGACGGGCTTGGGCAAATCCGAGTAGGGTTACAATAAGCGGTTTATTCAACTGTAACATAAGCAGCTTTTTCACGAGAGGATTAATTCAATAAATACATATGTGCCTAGCTTTCTTAAAGCGGGTTTGAGGCTCAGTTAAGTTCGATTAGTGTACCACGATAATAATTAAATTAAGACTTTAGTTAGCCTTCTGCTCAGCAGCGCCCGCTGTGATAAACACCCTAGAGTGGAGGGCGTGGGTGGTGGGCTCCTTCTTCTCGGGCGCGTTAGTCACTGTGTTAACATACGTGTACTGCATGAAGAAGCCAAGCACAACGTCAGTGCTGACGGGCACATCGGTTGCTGGGGTGAACTCGAGTCGGATGAGGACTTTGTTGCCTTTGCGCCAAACAATGAACTTGGGCTCCTCGGTTGGCAGCTGCACATACTCATCAAACTCCTTGGAATCGTCGCGCTGGCTGAGCACAAACTCGCTCTCGAGCGGCACAATCTCAGCGTTGGACACATCGTTCACTTCGCGCTTCACTTCCCGCGTGGAATTCTGTCGCGCCAACGTTACGCCTCTGAGGAGGGGCGACGAAGAGATCGCCTCCTCCTTGATGCGATTAACCTCATCGGCCATCAGGGGATCTTCCAGTGGCACCGCAGTCAGCAATCGAATGGTCATGTCGTACATGGTCGGATTAGTAAACTTTAGAAGGATGGCGTTGCTCTTGCCAGCAGTGGGAGGCTGCTCGCAGCGCACCATCACCACCTCCGGCACATGGTAGCTGGCGAACAGTTGGATGCGGTACTTGATCGAGGTGGGATGGTACTCCGGCTTGATCAGGTTGTGTTCGCACTGGCGGCAACGCAGCGAGCGCTTAATCCACAACGAGCGCCGCTGCGGGTAAAGGCTGCCCACGGCCGTTGGCTGGTCTGCCGGCTGGCTATGGCGCTGGGCGATCGTAGTCACATTGCGCAAGTTCAACTGCTCCGTGAAGATGTCCGCCGGCAGGCCCTCCACCTCCGCCGTGGCCTCAGCCGGGGTAATTACTGGTTTTGCCTTTGGAATGCTCTTGTCGTTCCAGCCGATTTGGCGACGGATAAGAGAGGCGGTGAGGCCAGTGCGATCCGTCAGACTGGGAAATTTGTGCTGCTTGGGCGCCTTGCGCCGCATGAACTCTAGCTTCTCTTGCTTCTCCTGAAGCACTACGGCCTGGAAGTACTCGACCAGCGCGTTGAAGCGTGCCTGGTACAGACACTCGTTGTCCGGCCAGGTACCAGTGGCCACACCCTGGTCGGGAATACCCACGTCGCGCGTCGTCCATCGACAGGACACGCACGAGAGGTAGTACATCTTCTTGGTGGTGGGCACCGCCGACGGCTTGCTGCTCGCCGGGGTGGGGGGCGCGACAGCAGTAGCATCCTCTCCGGTTTCGCCCTCCTTCTTTTCCTTGGACTCCTTCGGTTCCTCCGTTTTGCGCACCACTGGCACCGTGACGGCCCTGGGCGTCAGCGTGTGCTGGCAGCAGGGACAGTCGAAGCAGTTGGCGCAGCAGTTCTTCTTGTGGCGCGCCTCGGTGGACGGGATGTTCTCCAGGCAGTTGGAGCAGAAATGGGACTCGATCTCATGGCAGACGCAGAAGCCGCAGCGCAGCTTTGGGCAGTGGCGACAGAAGAAGAGCTTGTTGATCGGGTTCAGGATGCCGCAGGAGCACGCGTACTTGACGGGACTCGGTTGCATGAAACTCATCTTGGCCGTTGTTAGTTTTCTCTTGTTTTCTATGTAGTGGGCTTGATGATGTTATACCGATAAACTACAGATGTTTTCGATAATATATGTGGTTTTTTCCCCGATAATAAAAAATATCGATATTTTGGTGGCCAATAGCGCAACGATATAACAAGTATGCATTCCATAATGACAAACGAAAATCAACAATAATAGTATATATTAATAAAATTACTACTTATTAACTTTTTTAGTCAATTGGTCAGAAGGAGAATGGTGGATGAAGCAGCCGTTTAATTGGCCAATTAACGCTCGTTGAACTTTTCATTTCGCCGATCACCAATTTTCGAGGTAAAAGAAAGAGTCGTATAAAAATGCAAATCCAAAACGATATAACAAATGAAATACAATACCAAATTAGAAAAACCATTTAATGTTAAAGCAGGCTTCTTTACCATGATTGACGAAAGCGATAGGCAGCACTGGCCGCAACTGAAACTGTTCAAATTTTTCTAGTTTCGAATTCGAATTGGCGGCAATTTGAATTCCGGTCAAAGAGTTATCAAACCTTTTAAATTTGCCGTTTAAGTTCCGAAACGAGAGGATAATATACATTGTAGTAATTCTTAATTGTTCCTAATGTTCAAGAATTCAACTTAAATTTAGTACAGAAAAGGAAATACCGTTTTCCGTAAAAGTTGAACAACATTTTCGTTCTAAGGCCATTTAGCACGAATTTTTTTCGCAATAGTAAAAATAAATAAATTCCATCAGCATATTTTCGCTTACACATTTTCTATTTTAATTGCTCACATCATCCAAAAATGATAGTTGTACAAAAAATTACTCCTTGATAAAGATAAACATTTGTAAATAATAATAAATGCTATTTGGATTTTATTAAATCGCTTAAGTGGTCAATTAGCACCGATTCGCCAAATTTAATGGATACTTTACGGATGATCAAATTCATTGCGATGCTTTTCATTAAAAGGTGTAAAATATTATGTTTCTAAGCGACATATTGGTTGTAAGCTGTTTAAATTTAAAACTTTCATTGGGCACTGTCGAGACGTCGGCCCAGCCAGCTCTATTGATTACCGACTAAATCCGTACAGTCTCGACAATCTCGGCAGGAATCGTTTTCTAAAAATACATTTTAATACACATTTCACGATTCCCCTTGCGCGTGGACAATATTTTAGGTTGCAACCTCAGAAAAACGTATTTTCATAGTTAAGTAGTTATTTCATATATTTTTTTTTATATTTAGTCATATTAAGAAGTATAAATATAATTTGGTCAGGTATAAAATATGTAACAATATAAGGTACTTTTTGGTGTGGGAGCCACGCGACTAATACTACAGCTAAGCCTAACTCATCTTCAGTCTGTACTCTCAGTCCCGGTGGAGGGACCAGCACTTCACCGTCTAGCCGAAGAAGTTGGGCACAAACAGCTTCTTGCGCTTGGTCTTCGTCTCCCGAACGCGCACGATCGGTGTGAACTTGACGTTGTAGGGCAGAGCTGCGCTCTGCGAGTTGGCATCTTCACGACGGGTGTTTGTGCCGGCGGTGGAAACGGGGGCGATGTACCCATCGTCCACATAATAGTAGCCAGGGCTCAGCTTCTTCAGTCGGTTATCCGTCAGGGGTTTTCCGTAAGACAGGGCATAGCTACCGCTGTCGTAGCGATCGGTATCGTAGGCCTCATAGCTATCCAGATCGTAGTAAGTGGGCTTGGCAGTGCTCTGGGACACTTTGCAGAGGATGATGCTAACGAGCAGGCAGACCCACGAGTACAATTGCTATAGGGGGGAGAACACGGTGAGCTAAATTCTTTACGAGATTCGAGTTTTAGCAACTGCGTACCTTTAGATCCATTGTGTGTGTTTCGGTTTGGTCTGGTTTTAACTTGTGAAATCAGTAGTGGGCAGGGGAGTAATATCCTTTGGTTGCTTGGCTGCTGGCTGTGATTGCTTTGAACGTCTGTCGAGTTCTGTGTGCTTGGCTTCGAAGAACCCTTCCTTTATATAGGCATCGGTCGCCATATTCGCACCCAAATGTGAAAATTTGCTTTCGAGTTGAGGCGATGCTCCGGCTGTGACGCAAGTCCGGAGGAAACGCAGCTCCGGCTGCGACATTTTTGACACCGCGCCAACTCTCTTTCGTTGACGACATCCATCGGTATGGATTTTTTGCTGGCTTTTGCGCATGCGCGGCCGTTGTGACTTCGATTCGGGGGTTTGGGATATGGATATGGATGTGGATGTGGATGTGGATATTGGCTGTTGTCTTATCTCTATGTGATTCATTGGACAAAAGGCTCTAATTGCCTGGTGCACTGTTTCGGTTAGCATGGTGTGGGGCCAGTTTGATTCGGAAAAGTTTTTACAATGCGGAAAGATACGAAACCCTAAAATTCCCCTTGTCTGCGACTATTTTGTTTTGAATTTATTTAATTACTTATAATTTGATTTGACATCATTTAAAAGCTCTGACGTCGGCGGTAGAGAGTGACGTTTGATCAGGCAAATATAATTAGGTGATTTCGGATGGAAAGGTTTGCGTCGTATTTGGCACACGGCGTATGAGTAATGTGCACAGGTACCAGGCTCTGACGTTACCGGGCGGTAATTTTTGTGTGGTCACACGCTAAGTCCTAATCCAGACCTCGAATGTCGTTGTAATAAAATTCAGAGTATTTATTATAAATCAGCATAGACACGCAAATAAAGGCGGCGTCTAAAAATAAGACTTTAAAAATATCAAACCACAATGGTTCATGCTGCGGCTAATTAATATGTCGTGAAAATGTTGCCGGCTGACTCAGGAAGAGGGTCGTTTTTCTAGAAAATCTTGAATGACTTGAGGGAGCAATAAAATAATTAACAAATATTTCCAACCGGGGTTGCGGTCAGCGATTTAAATCCGTCACCAAAAAGGGGCATGGCTTCAGTTTGAGGATTGCACTAAGAAGAGGAAGCCCACTAGACTCCAATAACCATTTATTAATCACATGGATTCGAGGAAAAGTCTCTTTTCGGACTCCAGACAATTCACACTTAATTATCCCCAAAACGTTCGAAAAGTTACTGGCGTAAATATAAACCCGCTAATTATATAAATTTATAGAATTATATAAATAAAATCCGAAGCAGACGCGGGAGCAATAACAAATCTTAGTTGTTTTCCACAACTCTACCTTTTTCCATGCCACCCCAAAGGGGTAAATATTTTTGCAAAACCCAAACACAGTCAACAACAACAAAAATGTGTGAAACTCGCCAGAAATAAGAGAAACATGAACAACCCAATTGAAATCAGATCGCATCGCGGATACGCACGATTTGCCTCCTGCACTGCGGCTGCAGCAAGCTCAGCCTCTTGATTAAGAGTTTTGGAGGCACGTTTTGGCCAGCACGTTTATTGTCACACCCACACGGAGTTCGGATCTTGAGCGATGGTGCCAAATTTCATATGCCTTGGCTAATTCATGCAAGAAGTGCGACAAACTTTTTGCAGTCTAACCAAGATCGGTCGGTGATCGCTGATCATCTCCCGGCTGGCTGCTTAGAAAATTTCCTGACTTGATTTCTTTGTTAGCCCAATGTGCGAACGTAAACATCTAAATTTGCACCCTGCAATATTATAATATTTACTGTGGCACATTATCCGCTTATTTAATTGCCACTTTTACCAATTTACCAATCGCCGGCCTGGTGCGATTTGGCATTACAAAGAGTTATGGAAATTTTTATGTCTGCCACCTTCGAGGGGATCAATACATATATCGCGCATTTGTTGATGTTTTTTCCGTGATGTGTGAAAGTCAGCCAAATCGGATGTTTCTTAACCCCTATCATAAAGCAAAGGAGGCAAGAGTTTAACGATGGCCCATTAAATGGAGCACGTTTCTGTGGATTTTATTGGTTTATGGCCGGTGATCGTCCGGAACGAAGACAAACATTTGCCTGTCGTGCTAAATTCTTGTTCTTCGTAGGCAAAACTGCCTGAAAAACAAGAGAGCTGCTGGCAAGGTGTGCAAATATTTATGTGGTAAACGGTTGGGCATACATTTGCATAAGATAATGCCAAACACCGAGCATCTTATTTGTTATGGCCAACTGATTTTCGCGTCACGATCGATCACCCATCCGTTAATCCCTCTGGAGAGCCTCAGGAAAAGGTATAGCCTTCAAGATGCTCCGCATTGCGCAGGCCGGAAGATAAAATCCCGCTTGTAACTGGCCCTTGACAAGTGCTTACAAATAAAAACAAACCCGGTGACTTCCTTGTTTACAAAAATAGTTTGAGAAGTGACTCGAATGCGAGAGCGTAAGCCTCACATTAGCGACTAATGTGTGAATAGCCGCCCTCACGTAGGCTTTTCCCCGAATCAAGGGGAATCTTAGAATAGTCGGAAAAGCGGGCATCTCTTTCATCTCGACTAAATGCCAGGACACGTTACGGCGCCAAGTGCGTCACTGACAATTTAACACTCAATTAACGGCAGCAGGTGTCGCCGAGGGGTGTCCGCTATTAGATGCAATTAAAACCCCATTAGCGGGCCATCTAATGAACCGTCGACTGCGCCACGCTTGCTGTTTGAGGAACGTTTTTGAAACGTGTTTTCGGCAAACATTTGTCCCCGTCACAAGACCCACCGTACAATTCGTGCCCATTGACTAAGCTTATGACAACTTTATAAAAGCAACAACGAGTAAACAAAGAATAAGTGTGAAGCAGCGGTTACTTCTTTTGTTTAAGCAGCAGGTGGCCCTTGGGCTTCAGCTTGTTCTGGAGGATGCGCTGCTTCTGGGCTGCGGCTTCCTCTTTAAGTTGCACGTGCCGCTGCTTGGCGAAATCCAGCTCCCCGCTCAACTCCACAATCTTGGCAGCGATCTCTTGCTGCTTCAGTAGTCGTCTCCTTTGGTTGGCCTGAAAGCCAATTAAATAGTTAGATTAAAATGCAAGCCATCTTGACTGAGACTCTCACCCCCAGCGGCGTGGTCCGTCCATCTAGGAAGGTGTAGTCGGGCAAGTTGGTGAGGGGTCCAAAGGCATTGGGGTTTTCCGGCAATCCCCTACCGGCACGCCACTTCTGGTCGATGGCGCGAGCAGCGGTAAGGGACACACTGCGCTGAGCTGCATTGGGGGAAACGAAATCCATGAATTAAACAGATTTTGAGAAGCCCCTAGGCACTTACCTATCACGCTGGCAGTAGAGGCCAGGCAAAGCTTTATAACTTTCAGCATTTTGTGTTCAGAAAAGCGACAAAAAAAAGCAGAATATCCAAACTCACATAACCAAACAGCTGATGATTTATCGATTGGTTATGTTTAGGTTAAAATATGACAGTAGGGCAGCACTATCAAACGCACCGTGGCAGCTCTCATTTGCCACCACATCTGGCAAGAATAATTTGTGTAAAGTCTGGCAACGCCAGTACTGATAGTGAAAAAATTAATTAACAATATAATTTGAAGCAAGTAGGTCAAACCTGTACCCAAGAATGGCAACCAAGACGAGTACAATCGAGCGAAACGCTAACGGAACAGCCAAGTCTTCCAGCCTGCGGGAAATATGCGCGCGCGCCATTACAAAATCGGAGTGGGAGGACAAGGTGGGCAAAGTTCCGCGAACACGCCGGATTTCCCCAATTCAGATAACCAAAGTAATACTAATGTCTTTCAGGAAGAATTCCTGGACGTCATCTACTGGTCCCGACAGGTGTTCGGCATTATCCTGGGCGTCATCTGGGGCATAGTGCCGCTAAAAGGCTTCCTGGGCCTCGTACTGTGAGTAGAGCTGGAAGGTAAAAATAGCAACCGCCACTTATTGCCCTGGTTATATTTCACAGCTTCGCCGGCATCAGTTGCGGCATCGTCTACCTCTACGCCATCAACTTCCAAAACGTGGACGAGGACGCGTACGGAGGGGTGTGGGAGCTGGTGAAGGAGGGCTTTATGACGTCGTTCGCCGGGTTCCTGGTGACGTGGATCATCTTCTACACGGGCTTGCACTACGATACCATAATGGCGGCAAAAGCATCATAATATTCGCCTCCACACGCTCGACTCCGCATCTAAGCAATAACCGATTCCAGTTCCAGATCCCAACACTTTCCCGCATGTTCCAATGCGAAGCCAAATAAGATAGCCGCTCCTGTTTTGTCCTTTTAAACTCGGTGTAGATTGTTAAACTTTTAGCTAATTACGGTCATACGATGCATTTGTCCTGTACCATCATCGCCACCGCCACCGCCGAGATCTTTCCGTGAAAGGTCCCAGCCAGCGGCCCTAGTTGAGAACGAGAGATACTATATATATTTGTGTACGTCTAGAGTGCAGAATTCGATATATCAACTTGTTGCGGCGTTTTATTATAAAATATTGGTCTACGGTTATAAGGTAGCTGACAGTCGGGAGGGGATCCTAGTACTCCATGGCCACGGTCCCAGAACCGTTGTGCGCCGATCCGTTCTGTCCCTGTCCCGCCTCCTGCTCGTGCTGGAACATCTCTGGTAGCTGGCCGCTTTGCAGGATCTGCGACAGCCGCTCAACTTCCGCTAGCGAGCTGGCGCGCTTTATGGCCTCACGGATGCGCTGCATATCCTCCGGGTTGGCCAGCCGCCCGCCATCCGGCCCTCTGCCTTTGCCACTGCCCGCCTCGGCTGCCAGGGCAGCGGCGGCGCTCAGCTTGGACTTCCGAGCGACCTCCTTCAGCATGTCCTTGCCCTGCTTGGTGCGGAAGAACTCCTGGGCCGCCTGCCGGTCCTTCTGCTTGATCTTGCGAAAATCGAGCAGCCGCAGCTGGGGGAACTTGTAGGCCATGTACTCTCGATAGTTGGGCTTCGTGGACACCGGGTTGATCAGCAGGCAGATGGTATCCACCTTAGTGAAGCCCGCCAGCGGCTCCAGGTCGCTCAGCTCCTGCAGGTTGTTGCCCGTCAGGATGATGGAGCTCAAGTTAGGCACCACCTCCTCCAAGCCCTCGCTGATGCGCAGGATGCGGTTGTTGTTCAGCAGCAGACATTTAAGGCGCGGCAGATGCGGCAGGTTGTCCAGCTTGCGCAGGTCATTGTCCGAGAGATCAATGGTGTCGAACTGGTCCAGTGTGGCTCCCAGGTTCTCGATTTGTGGAATCTTGTAGCCGCGCAAATCCAGCTCACGCTCGCGGCATGGGTTTATGTACTGCATCGACTGGTTTATCAACTCTGGCGTAAGCTTCACCATCCTGGCAGTGGCTGTGTACTTGTATGCGGCTGGGGACTGCCTTTTATTGCTCTGTTTCCGTTTATTTTTCCGGCATGCAGAAAAACGAAACAATTCGGCGACGCGAGTTAGAGATGAACGACCTGCGATAGTTCACTTGGCGGTATCGATTGGTTGCAGAGTTGAGTGGTAACAGTGCTGGAAAACAACGCGCTGTTTTTGTTCAATTAGTCAATACCTTAGCGGCGATTTTATCGAGATTTGAAAATGAAACGCAGAGTTAAGTTGCTTTGTCCATTTAATTTGAATTTCAATAGATTACAATGATGTTTTTAATTGCTTAACTTTAATGAACACGTTAAGTTTTTCGTATTTTTAATTTTGGGTTCTGAACTTGAATGGCCACTGAGTGAGCCAACTATGGGAATCGGGAAACACTCAAAACTCGAAGTGTAAGTGGTCGGTGGTGGACTGGTTAAAACGCTCTTCGCTAAAATCCTGTGTCGTGGGTGCAAACTACTTGATCTTCAAAATTTAAATTGATCGATTCGGAGTAATTACTTTGTCTGTACGTTTCTCTTAAAGGTTTACGTTTCTCCCTATCTCTCTCTCTCTCTCGTTTAAATGCGTTTGGTAATTTTTGCGAATTGGTAACGTTCTCGCCTAGTTTCTTATCGTAAATTGTTAACGTTTTAGAAAATAATTAATAATTTCGTCAATCTCCGTTATTTTTTCTTAAGTTTTTCTTAAATAAATGCATTCGTTCTTGGCGGCACAATGCGCTTGAAGGGTTGAAAACGGATTGTCGTTCGAATACTATGAGTATGTGTATAGATAAAGTAAATAAAAATCAGAAGCAGTTATAAAAAATATTGTATTTCATTAAGATGTAAAGATTTTTTTTAGTTTCGGCCATTAAAATAGTTCTTATGCACGCAATCGATTCACATAATGTGTATAATAGTATCATATTCATTGCGTTTTCTTCGTTAGTTTCATTGAAATTGTTGTAGCACGTGCTAAAAATAGATTTCTGTTACTTTTGTATATTATTGGCACTTAACTCATTTAAAATACATAAAAATATAAAATATTGTACACAAAACATCATTATAAATATGCAAAGGTAAATTTGGATAAAAGTATCAGGGTATATATCAATAAATAAATCACGTTCATTCCAAATTGCCAAATGAAAACAAAACACACGCGCCATTGCACATAAATTAATGGTTCAGTACGAATAAGTTGCAACCTCGTTTCCATATATCCATCCGTCTCCATCGTTTCCTCATCATCACTAAATCTAAACATCACCTCCCCTGCGATCACTCACACAAATCTGCGGCAGGTCGGGCGGAGGGCTGGGTCGGTGTGAGGGAATGTTGAGCATATAACTAGAACACTTATAAATCAACGACATCCTCCTTGGTGTAGGGCGAGTCTCTAAACATGCGCCTGGTCGCCATTCTTTTCTGCATCTCTTCAACTAATGTCTCCTGTGGGAAAGCGGGAAATGGTGGCCACATTATTAGGGGGCTCAAACACATACAATTAACGGGCAAGAGGCAAGAGATATACAAATACTAGATGGAACACAGGCAACATGCGGCTTACTGGCTAATAAACACAACTTAACGGCTACACACTAAGCAACAAACGCAGATGTTAGACGCACAGGATGAGGCACCAAAATAAACTAGCAACATGGTCATCAAATTTCGAACGGTGAATGCTTGATTTCTAGCCCGATGCAGCTCCGGTCATGGAGCTATTCAAACCTCGAATAGCGTGGAAATCTCCTTGCCGGCGATCCGCTTCACTCCGCCGCTCTCGGCGCAGCTTCCAGACTTGGCACTCAGTTGTCCGTTGCGCATGCTCAGGATCTCGTTGCTGATCAGACTGGCGCAGGCGATCGCATGCTGCTTCTCCTGGGAGCTGGAGGAACTACTACTAGTATGCTCGGTTGTGGTCTCGCTGTTGATCGATGTGCTTAATATTCGCGTGCGTGACTGGTTTTGGCTGTTTAATACTGTCGTAGATGTGCTGGAGGTCGTCGATGATGTAGATCCATTGGTGGAGCTTGTGGAGGTGATGGAGGTGCAGCTCGTGCGCGCATTTGGTGTGTTCAAAAGGGTTCTGGGCATAACGGGCGGCTTGAGTGGGAGTTCTTTACAAGTAACGAGTACAACAAATCAAAATATGAAAATAAATAAGATACGAAACAAAAGATATAACATGAGGTTGCATTGCTACGACTATAAAATAACCTAAGTGCGGGGCAGGCATCTCCAATTAGCTACTCGCTACTCGTGCGCATGCATATAGATCTACTTACCCAGTCGATTGAGACCAGCGGCCAGCTCGCGCACAGACTTCTTTTCTAGGGCAGCTCCTTTAAAATAAATTTCGAATCAGAATTTTAAAAAGGATTATTTTTGAGGGATTCACTCACCTGGTGTAATGCCCACAATGCTGCCACCTCCCCCTCCACCCGATGCTAAGGCTATGCCCGGCGTAATGCCCACAATGGAGCCTCCGCTGCTTGATCCAAAGGCCACTACCTCAACTTCATCTAAAAACAAATTTGCATGTGCAATCCAAAATCTACCATACATAACTTTAAAACACACACCTTCTTCCAGATTTTCCGGCGTGGTCTTGGTGGAATCAGAGCATCCATTACCAGTGACCAGTTCTCCGCTGGCCTTCGGCTCACTACCAACGACCGACCAGGGTCTCGGCTTCTGAAGCACGATGGGTGTGCGCAGTATTCCATTTCCAGTCTTCACAATTACGCTGCCCTCTCCGGTGGCATGGCTTTTGATTGAATCGCTGCTGGGAGAGCGCATCTTATCCTCGCGGGCTGTTGCCTTAAGATGGTTAGATCCGTGAGATACCGTCTCCTCGGCACCGTTTGAGCCAGATCCGCCTTCGGTGCGCATCTTGACCAGCGGCGATTTGCGACCCACTAGAGGAGAATACTTCTCCAGGTTGTCCGTGGATCGGGAGCGGGTAGCCCAGGAGGCACCTAGGATTCGCAATGAATAATTATTAGTTGCGTACTATTCATATGTAATTCCCACTTACTCTTGAGCAGGGGCGACTGGCGTTCCAATTTGATTGGTCGGCGCTCCTCCAGAATGGGCGTAGTCTCCTCAGAGGTCATGTGCCCGTTGCCGTCGCGACTCATCGTGGGACTGTCTACGAACGACAGCGAGCTGCATTCCTCTGACGTAGGCGACACCAAGGGCGTCAGCGTGGTGGGCGTTACCGATCCTGGCCGGAAGAAGTGCTCCAGGCCCTCGCCAATCTCCCGGCTGCCCCCAGCGCATTCGGTGTTAACCAGAGGTCGTGTAGGGGCGCGCGTCTTGGCACGCTTCGGCCGTCCCTTGACCAGATGCTGCAGCTGAAACGATGCGCTGGGCAGCTCGGTGATGGAATCGCAACACTCGTCCACCCCGCCGTCGTCCATGGCGGCTATGCTGTCGGTCATGTTGGTGGCTCCGGCCATTGCAGCGACGCCGGCAGCAGCCCGGGTCGAGAGCTGGGAGCTGGAGCGATGCGAGGAGGGCGACTCGAGGAGATCCGGTATGTGACTCAGGCTAAGATTCTCCACCACTGACTGGGGACGCACCTTCCTGGCAACACTGCGCCGCTTAGTGGCCAGATGGGGTGTAGCCTATTGTGAGGGTTAAGAACAGGGTTAGCAGGATTCCTTTGTGGGGTTCCTTTTGGGGCTTTCAAGGGTTTATTGTGTTTGTGAAATAATGAAGATCGGTTTTGGTTATCGGGGATACAAAAATAACTACAAATTAAAATGTTCGCAAAGATAGATAATCTACGGAAAATAGCAGGCAACAGAGGGATATCTGAGTTGGCTCTCACTCTGAAGAAGCGTTTCCAACCAATAGAGAAACCTGGAAGAGATCCAGTGATTCCCTGACAGATTTAGAGAGACTGCTCCAGAGTGGAACCTTAAGTCTGAGATAGAGTTTAGAACAAGACAAGTACTACTTACAAGGTTGAGATATTCCAATTTCTTTGTGTTTGTTTTGATTTTGAAATGCAATTTATGTAAATGAGTTGGAGACAAGGTTTAATTATATTAAATATAACGAGTTCGAGTACGAGTATTTGCGATTTTGTACAATTAATTTTGTTTCGTTTTCGTTTGGATTGTTTGTGGTGATGATGATGAGCAGATCGGGGCAGGAAGACACGAGAAAAATAATGAGCATGAGCATTTGGTATACACATTTAAGTAATTTATTAATTAGATTCACTGTATTTATGGATGTATAATGTGATGCATATGGGTTTGGTTTCATTTCTATGTGACAACTACTTCCAGCTAGTTGCATACGGAATATGACTTCATTATTACACATGAATACACTAAGCATATTTATGTAATTGCGTAGGTGTGGGAGTGTATCTATGGTTGGGTGAATAGTATCTTCCCGGCACTTGGCACTCTAGCGCTCGCATATACTCTTTGACAAATGATGGTGTTACGAACTAATTATCTCTAATTTGGCTGATTTCGGTGGAGTCTATTGCATCCACTTGGGTAGCGAGAGATTTTCAACACTTACAGTGGGCGATTCCAGGCCCAGTTTGGGCAATATTGAACCCCTTCCACCCGGACGTATGATCAAACCATCCGCATCCTGCAATAAAACAACGAAGAAGAATGTTAAATTCTTTGGTTTATGTCCACTCTAAATAGTTTCACGATTCGGCAACTCCCAAAATTGGGTGAAATACGTTCAATCGAATGCGGTAGGCTACCGCTGATAAGCGGCTCTGAAACAGCAGTAGCCAACGTACGGCCGATCAAAACAATGGCCGCGGGTTGAAAGCGAAAGTAAACCCTCCCAACGGGCTTAGGCCCATGACATCACATTTGTTGTTGCGTTGATAAGAGTCACCCAATAGATATACTTAATCGATACGCGCATCAAAATGAACGAAACTTACATGACTGGAGCGACTGCGTACGATGTCCGGCGTCTGTGGTTCGTCCAGCAGCACCGATGGCGACTCGGCAATGCCGAGGCCGCGGCGATAGCGGGTCAGAGCCTCCAGCACCTCATCGGTGGCCCTATCCGAGATGGAGGCAGCCAGTGATTGCTCAATTTCACTGCAAGCAAAAGAAGAAAATCATCAAACGAATTAGCTTCACAAATAAGTAGCTAAATGAATGAGAAATGAAGGTTTATCTATTCAAAAACTACTTTTTTCCTGCGTCTGGCTCCCGTTCCAACTCCTCCACCAGCTTCCGTTCCAACTCCTCCTCCACCGGCTCCTCATCGGGACACTCTCTATAGGCTGGACTGCTGTGGGAGGCTTTGGAGTCCCGGCCACCGAAGCAGCAGCACAAAGTGCGCATTAAACCCATCTTCTCGAGAGGCTTTTTCCCGCAAGGCAGAAAGCGAACTGAAGGGCTGAGCGTTTGAGTGAGTCGGTAAAGTCAGATAAACTATTTGGCGTAACTCGCAACAGCAGCGTTTAGCTTCGAAATCCCTATCACAGTGGAAATGCATTCAGCTGTTTTGGGTTTTTGGGTTTTTGTGTGTTGTTTTTAATCTTATCTAAGCGTTGGCGCTCTCACCCATCCACAATCGCAGATACATGTGTACATGGAAGTAAGCAAACGGGGAGAGTGTTTACCAGTTCTTCACTGGTGTTGGTAGGAGTGGGAAGAGAGAGAACAAAAGGCCAAATAAAAAAACAGCAAATGTTTGTTTTTAGTTCTCTTTTGCTGCCTCTCTACTCTAAATGCTCTACCTCTAAATGCGAACTTCTAGATCTTTTGCGAATTCCGGCGAATAACATTGAAACGCAAAGTGTAAATGTTTACACTATGACATTTATAACAAGTTGTAAAGTGAACTGCCATTCAATATATTTTGTATATTTCCTATCGGATCATAATTCGTTTTCTAATAAAATTATATCACGGTGCTACATTTATAATTTACATTCAATTTTAGCGGATGAACCTTTTAGCGTTTTAGCCAACTTACAAATATATAAGTAAATAACTAACACACAAAATTTGTAATCTAAGTTTACCTTGGCAGAAAAAAAATATTTCATCTATTATTTATTCTAGGAACCCCTTTTCGGAAACTATGACTCAACGCTTTTTCAAATTACTTTGCAGCATATATATTGTAAGAAAAATATTCATGAACAAAAATATTGTATTTGCTCATAAATAAAATTTTTTATTTTTTTTTTGTTAGCTTTTTTTATTTTATTATGCCTTATGGTTTGATTCCATTTATCTTCGTGATTCTGAATAAAGACTTGTCTTGTTTCCTATTTTACCTCTCACTTTTCGTATCTTTTGTTAAGCTTTAAATAAAACTCTCATTTGAATAAGACCTTTTACTTTCCCACTCTTATTTGTTTAGCTCTTTCTCAACCATCTTCTCAGATTAACTGCGCTAAAACTCACCCAACTTTGTTCATGATCTCGCTGCCGGCATTGTTTAGCAAACATGCCTGCAAAAAGTCTTCGGGAACGACGAGACGCTCGCCGAGCACCTTGCGGAGATCCTGCACGACAATCTGATTTCCCAACGTCTTGGGGCACTGCTCAATGCCCGTGCGCATCATTGTCTCCAGCGTCTCCTCAAGATAGCCCTTGATGGTGTAGCCCAGCTCACTGGCCACTCGGGACAGCTTCATTTCTATGGGATGAGCATCGCTGCGCACCGCCTCCTGCAACTTGGGCATCAGCTGCTTGCAGTTCTCCGCATCAGTGATCAGACGCTGCACCGCCGAAGCAGTTTCATTGCCACCCTTGGCCAGGGAAATGGTGTCCTGTGTTTCAGCCACCAACTTGTCCACGAGTTGGTGCGTTGAGGAGAGCATAAAGCCGTGCTGTAGCCTAAAGCCCTGGCCATTGGCCCGCTTCTGGCCATTGCAGTTGCGCTGCAGTAGCTCCTGCATCTTCCGCATCACTGCATCCGTCTTGTCCGGATGGCTTTTCAAATGCGGAGCAATGTCGAACACGGGGAAGGGAATGGTGCGCATGCTGTGGTTGTGCTCCAGCGCGTACACAATATCTGAATATCCCTGCAACGTCACGGCGTTCTTGTCCATGTAAATAGTGCGCAGCCGATTGTTTATTTGCAGAGCCTTTGCCAACAAACGGGCGCCTACATCCCCCATATAGTTTCCACTAATGTCTAGCTTTTGAAGACTCTGGTTACTGCCCAGCGCATTGATAAAGTCATGCAGGTCGGCCTTCAACTTGTTCTCCGACAGCATAAGCTCCGCAAGCGGGAAGTCGTCCTTCTGGATCAGGTTTACCAGGGCGTCCATTACTGGAGGAATATGCTTCGGCTTCATGCCAGTGAGACTTCGTGTTAGGAATAGTGTCCTAATCGAGGGATTCTTCGAGATGGCTGTCAGCACCGGCGCCAGTTCAGCGTCTAGATCTGAAGCGAATTTAAAAATGAGTTTAACTATTTTATTCTGGCCGAGGTTGCAACATTAGCCTTATATTGTTGCAGTTTCGAATAATTAAATAAGACCAAAAGTGTTATGAGCTCCGGGGTAACGATTTTTTTAAAATAAGGTTTTAAAAATATAATTTTAAGCATCTCAATAACTAACAAGAAATCTTTTTGAAGCATGTTATGATTTTTAATCAACCTTTTTTAATCCAAGCACTTTGCTTAGGACTGTGGTTTCAGAATGATTGAACTACATTTTGAACTCCACTTACTGTTGTCGCTGATGTCAAGGCTCTGCAGCACTCGTACTCCATGGATGCAGGATTCAAGCACGTGGGCGCCTTGGGTGCCCAGGGTGTTGCTGCTGAGATCCAGGTGAAGACCAGCAGTAGATTCGTTGCAGGCCAGGCCGAGCAGCAGGTTTTTTAGCGCTTCCATGGGCAGCTTGCATCCGGCTATGTTGAGATGCTTCAGGCTCAGGGTGCTCGTGAAGAACTGCTTGAACGAGGGCGGGATCTCCTTGCCCTTCTTGGTGCTGAACGAATTGTGCGAGACGTTCAGGTGGGCCAGGTGCGTGGCGCAGCCGCGCAAGAGAGCTCCAAATAACTGGAATGTGGATAAATACCAATCACAAGTGCTTTAACTAATTAAGGTTCTCTGGATACATACATTTTCTAGCGTGATGTCAGTCGAGGCCAGGTCCAAGTGCTCCAGCACATTTGGTTGAGCCAGGAAATTGTGCAGATTCTGCAGAAAGAATTGATTTAATTGTATTAATTATTTAAATTATTTCAAAGGCTTTAAAGTACTTACGGTTATATCATCTTTGAGACTATTACCGCTTAGATCTAGATACGTGAGCGAGTTGGAAATACTTTGATTGAGCGTCAGCGAGTGCGACATCTGGTTGACCCCCTTTGAAGTTAATCCACAGTGGGCCAAGGCCAGCTTGCACAGGCCCTTGGATACTTTGGCAATTGGCCCAGCCAGATGAATGGCACCTGATCCAGAAGAGAACGAAAATTTTATTCCAAATCGCAATACCTTAAACTAGATTTCTGACTAAAATTGTGATATGAATGAAAAGCATGATCTTGTAGCCAATTTGCACATTTAAATGATTTCGATCCAATAGTTTAATTTTGTTAACACAGAGCAGAGTATTTGAAGGCGATAATGAAGAAAAAGTATGGAAGATCCTTCTCGAATGAGTTCAAACCTGTGTGGCAATTGTCATGGTCAATGGAAAGGTGGTCGAGACTTAAGCCCGATACAGTGAATTTGGAGGTTCAACAATGGCCACACAAGTCGCAAATGAAATTGCAAACTTAGAGAAATTAACAACAATGGCGACAGCAATATAGCAGAGTAACACAACAACAATGCATGACAAATGTTTATGTTCAATTCCGGTTAGATGGCTGTAGTGCTATGATGACTATTGGTGGCTGCAAACCTTGTACAATCTTTCCAAGTAGGGCGCACAATGAACTTGCTCCTACACAAATCACAAATCAAAATGGCAATCGACAAACGACAACACAAAGAAATGTGAGGAAGAGAAACAATAGCAGAGAGGTAGACAAAAATTGGATTAATTGGATTACGCGAGGCGGTTCTCGATTACAACTCGATGGCAGTTTTAGGGCTAATCAGGGATAGGGACAGTTAATTGATACCAAAAGGGCCTTCAGTACGCACCTTTATCCTCAATTATATTGTGGCTCAGATCAATGGTGCGAATGGCGGGATTGCTATTCGTTATCACAGATATAGATAACTTGTTCAGGAAATCCCATCTGCAAAGAAGATGGTTTATTCATATATTTCTGATTTGAAGTGTTGACAGCCGAAATGCTGACCTTAAACCCAATGCCTCCAGATGTAGCTCCTCCAGCCACATTGAACGCTTGAGCACGTGCAGGATGCGTTCCAGGGTCTCGTGGGACAGTCGCATGTGGGCAGCCTTCAGGCCACGAAAAAACGTGTTGTACTCCAGCGCCGAAACTATGGCCATCAAGTCTCTGTTGGGTTTTAACCCCATTATGAATTATCATAAAATTGTTAGTATACCATTTAGAGAATATCCAGGGAGGTGAACTTACTTGGGTTCCAGGTGGTCGAAGTCGCGCAAGTTGAGCACTCGCGTATCGTGGGACAGGTAGATGGTGTCCACATCCCAGGCAACCTCCTCGCGGTAGGGCACGCCATGGAAATCGCACATGCAGGCGTACTGGGCACTGAACCCTCCGCAGGGACCCACATTGCGGGGATCAGAGGGTCGGAATTCCTCGGAGAATATGGTCTCCCTTTCTGGCGGCTGTATATCGATCTAAAATGAGAGAAAAAAGCGGAGAGCGGGTTCACTGAACTGCTACTAAAATTTCGTTTTAAAAGTTTTGGGATGCAGCTCAAAGGTCTCAAGAGTCCCGCCTTTTTGTTGTGTTGTGAAGTTGACCAACTTGAAGAACAATGCAAAGTTTTCGGACTGCCTGCATCACTCCCCTCAAACTGCCCCATCCACTTATCTTACTTAACTTAAACTTCATATCGCATTTAACACTTTTGTTAAATGCGAATGTTGATGGGTACATTTTAAGGCGTCAACTCAATGACGCCTAGCTCGCGTGCCCTGTGGCAATTATCTAAGCCTTGTTGCTTCATTTGTTGTTGCTTCCCAGTTGAATTGCTAGATAAAAGTCGCACAACAACAATGGAGGGAGAAAACCATGGTCGTGGGTGCCTCGTGGGCGGATTTAAAAGCGATTTGCATAAACGGAGCGAGCATAATTTTCAACCAACTCGGGCCAGGAGCATTATAAATGCATTGAATTATTAACCCCAACTGCTGCAGATGACGACGTTTATGCACTTACAGCTTAATTGGGAACCGGGACGGGAGGCGGTGGCGACAAACTGACGCAGTGGGTGAGATGCCACATATGCACAAGCCCCATGCCGACAACAGATACACACAATTGCTCACTAAATATTTAATTAAATATTAATTAAAGCTAGACGTGAGTCAGCCGGTTGGAGCTGCGAAGAGCTCATTGAAATTCCCTGGGTTAAAGCAAGGGGTCACATTTCGCTTTAGCCTTCACTGAGTTTATTAATATAACAAACCCAACAGAAGCTTTTTATAGTTAACAACATTAGTTCTGCAATTATTATTGAATATACAATTCATTTTAATTTTGTAACGATAAGGAATGTAATTGGTAATAGGTAATTTTAAAAGAAAAAATTGACTTTTTACTACAATACATGCATTTGTATATCGTATTTCAATTAATTAAAATTAAAATTAATAAACCAACCGAAAATAAGTTGTTTATATTTATTAAACAAATTATTCAATTATTCATAAAATAAATGTCAACTTTGAAAAGTTTTGTTGGGATCAAATCTAATGCTCATCCAAACGTAGAGAATGGTCAGAGGAAATCATACATTTAAAACTATATTCAAGGCTTTTGATTTATCTTAAGATTCTGGTTTCGTATGTAAATGTATGTGCCTATATAACAATATATATAATATATAAACACTTCCATATCATACTAAAGTTAATACTCGCCTTTCGAATGATGTATTTCAGAGGAACTGTTGGGAATATCTGCTTGATGGCCGAGGCCAGATCGGTTAGAATGACATCAGCGTTCTGCAGAATGAGCACAAATGGAATCGAGATAATTACATATGGTAGATTATAACCAATTGTGAATAGTTTGCCGTACCGAGCTGAAATTGCCCGCATCGCCGGTGGTGACAAACGAGTATGGCCGATCGTTGGTGACAATGGAGAAATGGGTGGACTTCTTGCTCTCGACCCCAACAATGTCCAGGTAGTGGAAATGGCATTCGATCTGTGTGGAGAGAAACGGATAAGTCGGTTAAAATTAAAATTGATACAAGGATTATGAACTCACCTTGGTGGGCACTTTGGCACTAAGCAAATAGACCCGCACGGGGGTAAAGACCTGCAAGAAACGAGGTGTGCAAAAACATGAGTGAAAAGTACTATAATTGGCAAGGAAGACTGTAGCCAGACATGCGTGTCAACATGCATTGCTAAGACTCAGACTGGGCGGTGCAAAGGAAGACCATTTTCAGGCAGTCAGGGGAGTATAACTCCATTATCCTGGGAACCAAACACTCTAACTCAATTTGGCCGGCCTTTGTCTAGCGACAATTGATGGAAAAGTTGGCTGCTTTTAATGGGAAATCAAAGTGCGTCAAATAATTCGTTTAGCTACTCAAATGCAGAAATACTAATAGCAGCTTGAGATGGAGAATAAGTTGAGTTGGCCCCATCGACTTTGGTAATTGAACACTTTGTCTCTGCCACCTTGTAAGCCGCTTGCACAAATCAATTTTCCAGCTGCGTGCCCTCTCCGAGCGGCCGTACAAGTGGCCAGGCATGAAATTAGCATAGACCAAGCCCCAGGGGAAAACTTAAGTGGGGGAAAAGTCGTGTCCGCCGCCGCTAAGTAGGCTATAAAATATCAATTACGGCTCTGGGCTAGATTCTGGACTCCGGGCAGGTGGCAATCGGTTGCCTTCAATGGAATGTTCAAAAGGTTTAGCTAACTTCTCAGCTATTCAAATTGCAGGTAAAAATATAACAAAATGTATATAAGCATCTGCATCAGAGCAATCTAATGAACGAATAAAATATGTACATTTCTTTTATAAAAAGAATTCTCCACATTTTTTACGCTGTTTGAAATTTATCATTTATCAATTTCTTATCACAAATATTAACTACAAATATGCATAATAAATAATACAATCGATCGATATGATACGATAATATGCGGCATTGGGGTAATTCCCAAAACCGATCGATATTTGTGATAATAGAGTACTTGCTAAATTATTTATGATAGCTTCTTTAAACTTCACAAATAAAATTACATAGAGCTCTGTGAGCCAAGAGCACAAATATCTATTACATAAATAATACTTTAGGAGAAACGGCAGCCCCCACCGAATTTGAGGCAATTAAGCTGGAGGATGCAATTTCCATGCACAAATTGGACTGCGGACTGCCCGCAGATGCAGCAATTTAAATCTAGGCCGTTGACAAGCGGCGTCTGCTGCCCGGCAGCAACATCCGAGCAGCTTCTGCAACGTATCTGAAGTAGCTGAAAGCCAGACCAATTAGCCAACTCCGGGGATCCACTTACCAAAACACGATTCTCCGTCTTATCGCCTTTCGTCTCCAATTTAACCATATACTTGACGAGTATCTTTGTGTGGCGACCCAGTATGGATTTGACGCTTTCTGCAAAGAGATTAAAAAGAGGAGATTCAGAATCAGAACGAGAACGAAGATCGCTTGGAGACAAAACGGAAATGCAATTAAAAGTCGCGGTCGTAGTTGAATTAGTCATATCCGAGGTCGGCACAAGTCGCACAAGTCGAAAACTGCGTCTTACGATAACCATAAAAAGTATCAAAACATTGAGAAAAATAAATTTCTAAGATTCTAATATTAACATTTATTTGGTCGTTCAGTTAAACTAATTGTTACTTCATTCCTTATTTCAAAAATTACTAAAATGCAACATTTTAACCCGCAATTTTGATTTAATTATGTTCCTAATCACCCAGAAAAATTGTTAATTTAAATATTTCAATCTCAACTACCTAACACCAACAACATGTTTTTAAGATAAAATATGTTGTTATGAAAACATTAGTTTGTGTTGTTAATATGATAATTGATCTTATGCGGTTATACAAAAAAAAATGGCGCAGTTATGATAATTTTTCAACATTTTTTTGTGTGTACGCAACTGCATGCATTATAAAGATATATATATGTATGTATAAATGACATTATATACACAACTTTCGGGCTTTGTTGTGCATGCCAAACTCGAGTGTTATATCATTGCCCGCCAGTAAAGCGATTTGATTCAAACGTATTCAAACGAAACACGTAGAGGAGCCAATTTTCAAGCGACGCTACCCTTGTGCTGGCTCAGCTCCCTCTTTCTCCATCACCCCTTCATCTTAAGTCCCCGATTCATTGCGACAGCTACTTAGCATATACTCCAGCACACGATATAGTCTCTTTCCTTCACACACACGCAAACGATGACGAATTATTTAGAGTGAGATATCTTTTTGAGCCGCGGGGAGGCTACATAGGGGTGACATTATTATGTCATGCCATAGGCATTTTGGATTCCCAAGCACCTCCAACATAAAGCCGGGAGTTATGACTGCCTGTCTGGGAACGCCATCACAGAGGAATGAAAAGGAACAGGAGCAGTCAAGTGCCAAAGGGGAAATGGAATTGAAATGTCGAATTTTCTGACTGCCAGCAAGGCTAGCATGCATACCAGCCACACCCTCGCCCTCTATCGTCCAAAAGCTTAGGCATGTGCACATTTTTGTACCCTGGAAAAGGGTATAACACTTTTGATTGGATGGAAATATAATTACCCCGCATGAGATTTCATTGAAATGGAAATTGATTTAAAACACATTAAATGCTAAAAACAACTTGGTATGTAATAAATAATAATAAAGGAATAACTAACTTAAAAAAATAATAAACAAAAAAAAAAATATATATATATGTATATTTATTTGCAAAATATAAATTCATTATAAAAATATATATATATTTTCTTAAGTATTAAAAATCAATTAAATTTAAGTTTTCCTTTGAGATAGAGTAACAGTAATTACCGAAGCTCTAAACGGGAACTCTATCATAAGAGTAACAATGGATTTGCATAAAGAGAGCCATAAACAGAACTGCGGGGCAATCTCGGTCCTGACCACACTCAAGGCACACAGCGAGCTATCCACGAAAGTGTGGCCAAAATAAATAAAGTGACAGTTTGGCTTTACGGCCAAGCTCATCAAGCCCTAGGGGAGTAAGTGGCCATAATAATGAATGCCAATTGTGCGTTATGACCAAAATAGATTGTTAAGACGGTTCGGCACGCACGCACGTCGACACACACATGCAAATGGTAGTTGAGTGATAAAAATCAAGCGAGCATAATCAACCACAGTTCACTGATTCTCTCTTAATTATAGCTCAAGCGCGTCGAAATGTGAACGAACTTGGGTAGAGAAACCCCACAACAAAGATGGATTTTTGTTGGCTATGAACTTTGGGTGCTACTATGTCAATATCAAGCGGAATAACTCCCAACAGAGAGGTAAAGAGCTGAAGGCAGTTAGAAAGAAACAGAATTTCGGTAAACAGAAGAACTGCACTTTGCGTACCCTTCCTAAACTGTTCAACAATATCTTTAATTAGATTGGTACATTTTTAAATTTATTTCTTGTTCATTATTTTTCCTGATTCTTAAATACTAAAGATAGAAATTTCAAAATGTAGATTAATTCCTTAATTATTACATTACATTACATGTGCTTTAAAACGTCGTTTTCTCGTTAATGGTAAAAGTAAGAATTATGGTTTATCAATTCCCATATACTATTAAAAATTTTAATATGAAATTGAATTGAAGTTTGGAATGATGACAACTGAACTGGCTGGTAATCTAGCGTTGCACCATATTGCAGAGCAACTTATTTGTCCATTATTACCTGTCTGCACCGGACATTGTCTGACACTGTCTGTACGAGTATATGTTCTGTAGGTCCAAGTCTGTCGCGGGTTCATTTCCGCCAGAAGGAAATTCGGTTTTAATTGCCTTTTGCGGTTATTTTGTTCAGTGGCTACGACATAAACCAAATGGCAGCTTCTCAAAATGAAGAACTGCACTTAGGGAAACACATTTTCGTCTGACATACGGAATTATAAAACAATATACGAGTATACCCCAAGTGTCCACAAAATAAAATAAATTTAAAAAAAAACAGTCATTGGAAATTCAGCAACATTTATCAAAATTATATGTATTTCGTTGATATAACTTTTAATTTAAAAAAAAGTAAGAAATGTTCTCTTACTTTCCACTGTTGCCCATATCGGATATATGTACGTCCGTTATAGGTACAGAATTGGTTTTTGATTGTAACTGTACGATTCTATTTGGCTTGGGAGGTTCAAAGAACTGATTCTCGTAAAGTTTGTCAAAAAATTTCCGCTCGGTTGGGAACATGCAGGCGGCAGCAGCATTGACAACAATCTAAGCTGGCATAAAAGCCAACGAGTGTGACCCAATTCAGCGCATTTTTCCACTTTTTGCCCCCCCCATTTTTTGCAGCTGTAAGGCTCAGCACAATGGCAGAGATTACACGAGTTCAAAATACTCCACTACACACTACAGAACTGGGTCTGTGTGGGAGAATGATTGTGTTCAGCTGTGTGTTTGTGCATGTGTCATGTGTCTGCACCGACTTTTCGCTTAACACCCGTGTTTATAGTTCGTGTTTTCATTTTGTAGTTTCGAGTTTATGACACAGTCTACACTTTATTCCGCTGCAGGTTCTAATGGACATCATCCATGCCTTTGGGCGCCAAACAAATGAAAAGGAGCCCCATAATGGACAGCGAACCAATTGCCCCGGGAGCAGGTTAAAGCGGCAGTGGTAGAAATGACTGAGAAAGATATTAATTCTCAAATAAAATGGCATAAAATAACATATCTTTTAAACGGTTGTTTGGTTTGTTCTTTTTGAATGCATATTAATGAATCGAATCAATTCTAGAGGAACGTTACTACAATATAGAGTAAATTAAAAATAACTGCATACTTTAGGAGCTTTAATGATTGACACCTATACTTTGAATATCTAGATCTAGATCTGGAAATCGGTAAGCGCTGAACCCTTTTCCTGTTACCTACATTTGCACGAATAAAATATTTATTTGTAATATACACGATTTCGAAAAGAAGTAAGCATCCGAAATTTTCAATGGGAAATTCCAAGTTAAGAGTGTCACCAATAAATGAAAGAATGTAATTTTACTTTGGTAAGTTGGTCGGACCGCTCAGTATTAATCACTGAAATTTGAGTCGGTACAATGTCGCTTGCTTGCGCAAAGTAAAAATCAAAGACAACAATGGCAAGGCCTCTGCCGGCGTCAGCGTCGGAGCTGGCAGAGAGCCACGCACCGAACAAAAGAAAGTTAAGCGAAGATTTTTATTTTCGTTTTTCTTTGCACAAAGTTGCGATTACTTTACGTTATGTTAATTATATTTGCACAATGAGTTAAGAAGGGGACGGGGCGGGGAAGACGATGAAGAAAGGGAGGGAGGAGTAGCTCTATTTGTTTACAGTGCTGTTAACCCTTAACAGAAATTCAATTGTAAACTTTTACAGCTTTTGATGCAGTTTGTAATTCCCAAAATTAGGTCAGACTTCCAATGCTGAGAATGCTGCAATCAGAATGCACCGCTCCTGCCCGATAATGTTAACAAATAAATAAGTTTTCGTTCGTGTGATTCACTTCCATTTGCCATTGTTGATCTAATTGTTTAAGGCCCATTTACGATGCTTTTTGAGGAGAGAGTGGGCGTGGTGAGGCTGGGCAAGTGGCGAGTTTAATTCGCTTGACCTCAAAACGCAATTTATTGTGCGAAATTTTCGTTCGTTCGGCTTTTGTTCAGAGCAATAGAAAGCGACAGGTTCAGGTTCTCCTACGACTCGAGCACTGAAGCGCTGTCTGTCTCCTTCTCGCCCAGATATACCCCTCTCTTTCCCAAAAAAGAAGTGGGCCAAAAGCAGCTGGCCAACGGAGAAGGAAGCAGCTGAGCAGAGAGGCATCCAGTCAGGTCAGGGATGCGAGCGTCGTCATTAACGTCACATGTTGGGTGACACAATTTCACCAACACCAGAGATGCACCGAAAGAGAGGGCTGAAGAAGGAGAGGGGCATAGCGAGCCAGGGAAGAAGCGGGGAGAGATTCGCATTTGGCTATTGGAAAATGGAGCACATGAGCGTGTTTTGGCTTTTGTGAATTCTGCGTGCGCTCGTTTGTTGGTTCTTTCTTTCTTGTTTATTATTATTTCTATTTTAATGTGTTTTTGAGATGTTGTCAAACCAGTTCGCCACCAGCTATCGTCTCCCCAAATTGTGTGTCTCAGGTGAAAATGTTGCGCTAATGAGCAGCGAGGATAACTGGGGCACAGTAAGCGCGAATTGGAGCAACTGAAAGCAAGAGTAAAAAGGTGGGAGAGCCGGATTTATGGGTCATCACCACCCATCTGGAAGTAAAACTGAAGTAAGAAGCCAGAGGATAGAATAAATGTATATACCGGCAATTAAATATGCGCTATAATTGCAACCAATTTGCCACTTAGTTGCCAAATGGCCAGTACTTAATTGCTGGCATAAATTATCGATCGGAGTATCATTGATACGTGTCTATATGCTATCTAAGTGGGTCATTTAGGGGTCAACAGCGGCATGGGCATCAGTTTGTGCAAGCCCCGTAAATGGGGCAATCTCAAAGGGCCGAGCTTTTGTTTTTGCGATTGGCCTTTGGCACTGCTCTCCTTCCGCCCATTACAAAATGTTGTACAACATTTGAATCGTTTTGCATTTTGCATTCGGACTGGGAATTTTCTCACACATCTTCATCGAGCCTGGGAGCTGGCAATAAATTTTATTGCGTCCACTTTGCCACGATGGGGAGGTCAAACGATTCGAATCGGCGCTTTCAATTTTCAGCTACAGGCAAACTCTGCTCGGGTAACCGCATTTAAAATTCGGGTTAATGGAACGATGCCTTTAGGGATTTTATTATAATACATAAAACAAGAAAGGAAGGCTAGCTTCGGTACCCGAAGCTTAGAATACCCTTGCAGGCTAGTTGCTTTCAAACCGTTCAATCGTTTGTATGGCAGCTATAGGATACAGTTATCCGATTTTTGGGTTTTTAAATTTGAAAACAGTTTTCCTCAAGAATGAATTAATTGTCTTGAAAAACACCAGAGTTATGCTCAATGACCCATTTTCTCCCATCGTTCCTATGGCAGCTATAGGATATAGTAGTCCGATTTTGATGAAATATTCAGGATATGTTAAAATTGCTATTAAATAGAGTTTTCCAAGAAATAAATAAATTATCTTAAAAAATGGCGAAATTTTGGCACTTTTTCCCAATCGTTCCTATGGCAGCTATGTGATGTAGTGTTCCGATTCCGGCCGTTCCGACTTATATACTAACTGCAACAGATTGAAGGGTCGGTGCCAAGTTTCAGCCTGATAGCTTTAAAACTGAGGGACTAGTTTACATAGCAACCGACAGACAGACAGACGGACAGACGGACAGACGGACAGACAGACGGACAGACAGACGGACATGGCTAGATCGACTCGGCTGGTGATGCTGATCAAGAATATATATACTTTATAGGGTCGGAAATGCCTTCTTCACTGCGTTACAAACTTCTGGTCAAAATTATAATACCCTCTGCAAGGGTATAACAAAATGCAGCATTTGACCTTTTACAGAAAGGTTTTCAATAATTAAAGATAAAACTAATTCATGGCTGAACCACTTAAAGAAAAAATTTTTAGATCTGTATGTTTTAGTATTATTCTTGCCAATCTAAGGGGATTGTTTTAAAAAAAATCATACATCTATTTATATAAACCGTTTATTGTTCGAATTGATATGGAATTTTTAGTAAATTGTTGTTTTTTCTCCAGCCCATATTGGAATCGCCTCAAGGTTTAATTATATACCTCCCACTCAAAGACATTCCCGTTTATGGAGTATGTATACCATGAGGAAGTAGCGGTATACTTAATTATTTCATTTGTATATTTGCCTTATTACAATTACAATTCTAGTTGGCTTTGGCGTAACAGATTGCAACAAAAACAAGGCGTCGATTGAGGCCTCGGGGATTTTACAATATCTCGTACGGAATTGCCTTCTGGATGAGTAAATAAAGTCGGGCAGTTGGAGATAAGCCTTTGAAGGCAGGCCAAACAAATAAACAAACAAAGAGAGCCTCGGCCGCAACAAGCAGTGCACCAACAATAACAACGGCAACAGCGATGCAAAAACATCAATAAACTTTCAGCAAGTCAATTTCCGTTGTGCAAGGTGCGGTCAGAGGCGTTGACAAGGAAAAGGGGAGAGCTCAAACTTTATGAAGTGCAAAATGGTCTGAGCAGTCGCACCTGACTGAAAAACAAACCAGAGATCGAGCGTGTTGTAAGCAGTGTCGGCGGATTTTCATGTAAATAAGCTCGAGTTACTACAAATTATTTACCAATATTTGTCGCCAACTTGTGCAATTTTACATTTTTTTATTTTATTTGTATTTGTTTAAAAGTACCAGTTGAAAAATGTTAATCTTTAGATTATTTATATGCATCGTATCTTTTGAATAAAGCCTTTAAATTTATACTAATATATACGGTAAACCTCAAATAAAACTGACTTTAAGATATTACAGATTTACAAATGCAGTATATTGTTTATGAAGTCATTTATTGAGAGCTAGCTACTTAAAAATTAAAATACTTAAAAAAAACAATTTCCTAAAAATAATACTTGTGAATCAACAAAATCATTACATACTTTAAGTTTTTTAAAAAATAAATACACAAATATAAAAGATTCAGAGGGCACCTTGTACTTAACTTGATAAAATAGCTTAGCTGGCAAAACTTGCGATATGGGACTTTGGGAGTGGAACTTCGTGACGCATACCGTAAACAAATAGAGCTGAGTCTTGGCACCACCTTTGCACATCTCCCACCCATTGCAGGTGATCTTCTATTGCTCACCTTCGTCGCGCTTCTGCTTGACCACACCGCGTATTTGCAGTTCCATAATGCGCCGTAAGTACTGGTCGATGTGAGTCATCATCTCGACCGTGTACATTTCAGCCATTCGCGCTCTAACGGGTTACCCACGGCAAACAAAAACAACACTTGCAAACGTAATTACACTTATCAAGCAATGCTATGATAATGATGATATATGTATGCTTATGAAGACGACGGAAGACGGGCGTCGCGTCTTAGCGGATTTACGGGCCAGTCCAATTAGCCTTGGCAGTGCGGCTGCCACTTTCAAATGCAGGCCAGGCACCGATCGCGGTGATTTCAGCAATGAGCGTTGATAACCGCCTCCGCCTTATCAGTATACTTTGAGTTTATCAGTAAGCAGAGAATATCAAAGGAAAGAGAGTCACCAGGCGCAAAACTTTACAGGGTGATCCATAAGAAAATTAACTTCATTCTTCGATTAAGCCATATTTAAACTAAAAATAACCAAATAATATTCTTTAAAAATTATAATTCATTTGAATTACGATTTAAAGTTAGAACGCCAAGGCATTACAATTAAAGAAAGTTTAATTAGGTATTATTTCCCTTCTTAAGAATGAAAAGCAGATTAACCCAATCAATTAGTTGTGGCATTAACAATGCATGAATGGTAACATTATATTATACATATAACAACAATTTACATTCAATTCCTACATTACCACTGACATTATTTTGTGCGCAGGTGTCCAAACAGGGTAAATTAGATAAACAAGAAATTCAGCCAAGCCTAAGAATAACAACAGAACCCGGTCGAAATTGCGTAAATCAATTGTGCGATCGCGCCCAATATAATTATATAATGCCCCATTGGCTTTCGGGCGGAACAGCCACCGCCTCCCAATCGAGTTTATTTTGGAAAGCCAACTGGAACCGGAGCAGCGAGACATCATAAATTAAATTGTCAATGCTTCATTTGGAGCGGGCGCTCCAGATTCCAGCGGATTCCCTCGCCGTTGCAGCTGCCGTCGAAATTAAGACATTTTGTAAATGATGTGATTGTGCAAGTCTGCCTCCCACTTAATCAAAATACCTTAATTGGCAGGCGAGCAGCAAACTTTATTCTAGAGTAGGAATAGCACAGAACATTTAGCTGAGATGCATGAATGGATGGGGCAGGGAAAAGATAATGACAGTCAAAACAAACAAACCAGCTGGCGAGTAAACAAACGGCTAAAGTGTCAACGCCCACACCTGGGAACAGGAGCTGGGTTTAAATTTGACTGGGACCGTCACAGAATTTCGCAAAGAATAATAAAATTAAACATCTTACAAAATGAATTATATTTATTATGGAACAGTGTTCGATTGATGTTTTAAATCCAAATAAATCACTTTAAAAAATAATAATTTAGCATTTAAGAACATACAAATTACAAGAGAAATTAATAAAGTTATTAATTTCATTTATGTCATTGGGTTTTACAATTAGTCCAAGACAACAAAATAAAATTAATTCTCTGAATACACAGAAAACACGATTCAGTAAATATCCTTTTTGATGGTTATGGACTACTAAAACTCGAATTGTGAATTTCGAAAACGATTTTTATTTTTATGACATTTTTTGACGCTAATTTCTGTCGATTTCCGACTCCCAACCAACACCATGCATTTTAATTTAAATGGGCCAAGAATGCTAACCGGTTTCGAACCCAAGGTGGATGGGCTGGGTAGATGACTGCGATGGGGAGAGACACCTGTCATGGGGAATCAGGAGGTCTGCATGCCACCGCTGAGTGATTTGGCTTTTGTCAGATCGGTTTTCACGCCCCGCGGAGATGGCAACAGGCCAAGCGTTAACCGATTTCCGTAGGAACCGCAGCTTTAATTGGTAACTATGTTCCTTGTTTATGTGAAAATAATGATATATGTACATACATACATATGTACATATAAATATATAAATTTTTTAATTTCTTATCGCGCACTGTACACTGCTATGACTCTTTTCATAACTAAAGATAACCTTCGATGGAAACAAAAAATTGATAAAAATTTATTAAGGGGAATTTACGTCGAGTTTTTAAATGTAAAAGCAATTAATCATTATTTTATTTGTTGTAAGCTTTTAAGGGAGAAAAGAAACTATGTACATTAAAAAAAGATTTATCCTTCAGAAAAAATTAGATCACAATAAGCTACAGTTGAGCACAACTTTTTTAGCTTGTTTAATAATTGCAAAGACCAACCTAAAAAACAAGATGTACTAAAACTGGACAATCATACCATAGGTACAATCCGATTAAGTATTATAAATAACAAGATAAGGATAAAATTGCATAAAAATGCAAAGCTCAAACGATCTTAGCTTATGCAATTTTTGGTGTATTCAAATACTCAAAAATCGAAGGTTTTAGAACCACTGACCATGAGTGATTGCCAAACTGTGGATGTTTGGGAGTTCGTCAGCGGGTAGGAGGAATCGTCACGGTGTGGGTAAGTGTTTGTGTGTGTGTGTATGGGGGTGTCGCATTGAGGAAAGCGGAAGCCGGCGGCCCAAACACACAACATAAAATGAAAGAGCGAAAACAAAACGTCAGCAGCAGCGCCCAAAGGAGGAGATGCATCTGCATTTGTTTTTGTTCCGTCTCAAAACAAAGAACGGAACGGCAAAAAGAGAGAAGGAGGCGAAGACGGAGACTGTGAGAGGTGAAGTGAAAAGGGGGAGAGAGCGAGAATTACTCACCGTTGAGGTCCTTGGTTAATTGCGAACGCGTCGACATTTTGCCTTCCGAAATGAAATTCTGGCGAATGGAGAAGATTGTGGCGAAAGTGGCAGCGGCGGCCGAGTGAAAATGAAGTCAAACAGGAATAACCAGGAAAGGGCCAGGCCAACAAACAACGAATTTGGCTAAAAGCAGCCGCTCCACAGCTCTTGTTGTTGTTTTTCTTTCCACTGCTGCTACTGCTACTGCTGTTGCTGTTATTGTTGTTGTTGGTGGTGGTTCGATTTCAATCCTGACACGCCTTGCAGCCCGAAACTGGATTTTTGAGCCGCTGCCGCTACGCATCCCGCAAACAAATCGAAAATCGCCGATCGGACATTCCTTTTGATATTATTTGGAAACTTGGAGCAGTAGCACAGTGCAGTTTTTCCTCCAGATTTAATTCACATTATTTGCACGCACTCACACACACGCACAATTTTCGTTTCTGTTTTTCACGCGTTTTTCCTGCGTTTTCCACCCTCGTCGCGGGGTCGGAAAACTGGCACTCTTGCGAAAGACGCCGCCGCACAGACAGCACTGGATTTTCCACCTTCAACTCTTTTGCGTTAATACTTTGCGGTTTTATTTGAGAAAATTATAATTTAAAGAACGCTTTTCCACTGCATTTTAAATTGGGAATAAAAAGCATTAAACACTGCCGGTGGCTATCGCTCTGCCTCTTGCTTTGCGATGTTTTTTAAAGATTCCTCGGAAATATTTGCCTTGTAGAACCGGCGCACTTAATTTATGACTAACTACGGAGAAAATCAGGCAGTTTGCAGATTTCGCTTAAAAATTAATAAAAATCCGCCGCTAACGAACCGAACTCGTCGAAAAAAATTTCAATTTGAGAGAGTATTTTTGTTGACTGGGTTTTCTCGCTCTCGACCTTTTTTGAGAGAGTTTTACAGCGACCAAGGCGAATTCAAGTTAAAATACCACAAATTTGATATTCTTGGCTTAGTATTTTGGCAAATAATCGGAGAGCCACACTGTTATCTTTTCGGTACGTATGGCAGCACTGATCATCTAATTAACAGTAACGGACGTTTCGTTAACATGGGTCCGTCTTGCCACAATTCACTTAAACAAAAACTATATTGGAAAATCTTTTCAATTTAAAAGGAATTATGAAACCTGTTAATAAATTGGTTAAACGAATTCTGAATTTTTATAGTTGTGGACTTTATTCATTTTACGAAAGGAGGCAGACTACGAAAATCTTGAAAGTATTATTCGCCCTCAAATGATCTTTAATAATAATAATGCAACGCAATAATTTCCATCTGTCATCGTCGATCGATGCGTAGTCTCAAAAGATGCACCAAGGACAGCTCCCTGTTTACTGTCCTTACAGAAATAATCAAGAAGTATACATAATCTAATTGGATTTCTACATGTTCGATATATTGTAAGCATCCGGCGTCATGTCCAGCGTCATATTTATAAAAGACTGTCTTTTAGGCCAAATTAGACAAGGCTTTTAACGAAACCCACCCAATCTATATATTGGCAGAGTATCGAATTAAATAAACTCATTATTTTAACATATTAAATACATACATATTTTTCTTTTATTTGAGGAAGTAGAGGATATATAAGAAACAACAATACCTTATCAAATCTCATTTGTAAATTCGAGTATACTCATGTTAAATTGGTTGTAAGAATGTGTAATTTTATTTGTAATATTCCGCATTAATTTAATTTAAAGTTGGTTATTACTCGGTTATTAAAAATATCAACTGATTTGCGCAATTGGAACATTTTACTAATTTGATCGAATAGAACAATGCAGCTAAAAGTAAGGAACAGGCCACAGGACCTGCATTGTTATTTTTAAAGTGAATTTATACTTTTAAAATGGCGTTTTAATGTAGAGGGTAGTATGTAAATTTTTAGTTCATTAAAAATGGGTAGAACTCAGTCGGGCCAGAAAACCGACTGTTTTGATAAACATATATAGTTCTGATTAAATTATAATTTCTTTATTGACCATTTTTAAAATTAATTATAACTACTTGCGCTGTAGACCACCTCCAGGGCGGATTTGCACAGCCGCTGCCTTCTTCACCTCTTCAATAGCGAAAAGCATTCGCTGCGGCTCTGTGAGGAACCAGATCCAGAGGACAACGCTATATCGCCACAGCTTATCCGTGTCCTGAAATGTTTAGAGGGGTTAATAATGAATGAATATGATTTACCGACGATTTGTTACTTGCCATGCGTCTTGCGACGTTTTCAAGAAAGTCTGTGCGAAGCTGTCGCACAGATTCATCCAGGCGACTTTGTTGTTGGGTGACATTGTAAATAGCACTCAAATACCGAACATTCTCAAGCATGGGCTGCTCTATGGGGGAATCATAAACAAATTGCCGCAATGTCTGCTCCAACCGTTTGCTATTGAAATAAATATTAATTACGAACTATATGGCTATGAAGAAGTCTACTCACATCTTGCTCAACTGGTCCTGAACTGAGTCACAGGACTTCCTATTAAGCATGCTCTGAAATGAATAGGACAGTAAACGACCGAATTTTTCATATTCATAGAGGACTGGTTTAGTTTCGCCAGCCTTTACGGTGTTTCCGAGATGGGCGGACAACAGACTGGCGATCTCTTGAACAAATTGAGCACATATGCCCTGGTAGGTTGCGTTCAGGGAGCGCATGGTCTGCACCCGCTGCCAGGTCGCTTGCGTTTGAATGCAGAGCGCCTCGGAGGTGTCCAGACAGTTGCGCTTCTTGTCACAGTCCAACTGAATGGCGATCCACAGCAACTCCGCATTGGACAGGGCATCCGATATGATCTTGGACAGCTTTCTGTCGCTCTCGTGTCGCTGCATCGCCCGCTCCAGTTTTAGCCTGGTGTTTTCATAAAGGACAAGTTCAATGCGGCGTTGCGTGTGCTGCTGAACGTGGATTGTTAGGTCGACCATGAGTGTGTCGTGTATATTGCTCAGCTGGTTATCGTTAAGCAATTGCAGCTCATGCATTTCGCGCGCCATGTCCGCCAAACTGAGACAGTGAATTTGGCCAAGATCTAGTTGTTCGATCAGAGCTTGCGTCGCCTGGGCCTTGGCCTTTTGTCTGATGTACGAAAGTGCGTAGTGCAGGATTCTGAAACGACAAAGTTTATCTTGAAGTTTATTTTTTTTTAAGTATTAGGATTTAGTTCCCACCCGCATTGCAAGTCCTCTAGCTTGCCCTTCTCGTGCAACAGATCGTTCTCAGCGCTCTGGAATTCGTCGTACTCTTGTATCTTGAAGTTCTCCTTCATGTGCAAAGTAAAGTACTGCATAAAAGAATCACACTTGAGAAAATACTGCTCCAGGGGTAGCTGGTGCATAAAGAGCGGCGGCATCTGCTGGGAGGTAAAGGCCTTTTTGGCCTCGCCGCTCATTCGACAGTTCTCCCGCTGCAACTCCTCTAACTGCCTGGCCTTCTTTTGACACTCGTTAAACAAATCCTTCTCCCTTATTTGTCGCCCACAGGCTGCGCACTCCATTTCGCTCAGATGGTTGTTTATCGAGTTCTTGGTATTCCTACAAAATAATTGTATATTGAGAACATTTATAAATAATTCACAATTGTTGATGTCTTACAGCATGTCCTCTAACAGCGGTTCGTAATCCCGCAGAGCTTCTTCCATCGCTGCAATCTCTGAGGTCAATGCGGAAACGTCCAACTGATTCGACTTGATCAGCCCGGGGCTCTCGGCCTCGATCTGCAGCAGTTTTAGCTCCCGATCCGACTCACTCAGCCACTCGCCCCGTCGTTGCATCTCCTCCCGCTCGAGGTCCTGCCGCTCGGTAAGGATATTGGCATCTGTAATGTCCTCGGACAGAAACTTGAAGAACCTCTCCAGCTGCTCGTCGTAAAGTATCCATTGGTTAGAGCTGTCGACGCCCAGCTTTTTGAAAAACTCAGAGTTCTGCAGGAAAAAGTGTACTGTCTTAATTTGATAATTAATTAAATACTTGTTCAAGTTTACGTACGCTAAGCAAATCTCCCATGTTTAAGGCACAATTTAAAAACAATTCGCGCGTCAAATTTTCAATGGGAGAGTATTTTGAGAAAGCAATTTTAGAAGAGTATTTTGCAGCACTGGTAAGTTACGCGGGCAACACTGGTAAATTAACCAGCGTTGCCATCGTTTATGTTCCGAAGAAAAACAAATAAAAGCTTTGGGGGCGTTTGCCATGCGTTCTTGGGGGTTTCTCCATTTTTCTTGCTTGAGCAAAATAGCGCACACATTTTGGATGGTTTTCCGTTTCGGCTGAGGCCTGCATACGAAAAAAAAGGAAAAGCCAATAGGACGCCAGCAGAGTCTGGCAACACTTTTTTTTAAAGAATCTGTTTCTTAATAAATACCGCACCAAATACCATAAACGCGGTAGCCCAAGACTTCTTGACAGTATTGTAACCCTACCGCCTGAGGCGTCCAGGTGAATGCCAAAAACAATCTCAATCGCACTTAGAATTTCAAGCCACTAAAATGGCCAATGTGCGTTGTTTACAGAAGTTAATCCGCCTGCAGAAGCTTCTGCTGCCCCTCAGTAAGTAGTGCGATACCTGTACCCCACCTGTTAGCAAACAATTAACCAGTCGCGGTCGTTACGAAAGAGAGCCCGCAACCGGAACAGCTGTTCGATCGAGTGTGCTGAGTGTTAGAAAAGGGGAGGGGAAGGACGGGAGTGTGTGAGTGTTAAAACGAATGCCGGTGAAAAATTCGGAAGTTTTCCAAAATTGTATGTGTCAACAAATCGTGTAAATTTGCGTGAAAATGATAGAGTTGGAGATGGAGCAGGAGCAGGACGTTGCAATGGCGACGGAGTCGGATCCCAGGGAGGCCGAGAATCTGCTGAAACTCATCAAGCAGCTACTGCTGGAAAAGGCCTACGATGGCGTGCGTATGCTCTTCAACAGTCCGAATGAGGCGGAAAGAAATAATCGTCAGATGCCACTCATAGCCATGGACCTGTATCACGATGTATGCACTGCAAATCTTAGCGACAGCGTGAACAGCGAGGAGCCCGAGCTTTTCGACTGCGCAGACGAGTTGCTCAAACTGTTGGCCCAATATGCGCCATTGCAAGAGCTTATGCTGGAGCTGATGGAGCGGGTCGAGGAGTGCAGCAGCTTGGCAGTTTTCGGCGCCCTTCTCCGCGCCCTGCAGGTGCTTCTTCGGCGCCAGGGACGCGAAAAGCCGCAGGCCGTGGAGTGGTGCCTCCAGAGCGTCTTCACACGGCTGCGGGAACTGCCTCTGCCGGATTACCTCACAGAGGGTTATGACGAGGCTCAGGCGCGGCTCATCGAGCAGAACGAGCAGGTGGAGGACCTGCTGGCCCACTGCATCACCGTGGGGCTGTTCCGTCAACCGCTCATCGCGGATATTATTAAGGAGGACGTGCGTTCTTCTACTTTAATCTTCAAGGATTGCAGCCTGAACCGTCGCAATGTCTTCACCTGCTTCTGCATCCAGCTTTTGGGTCGCCCGTTGGCCCTGCTCGAGATGAGCTTTGTGAAGGAAGACATGACCCGCACATATATGCAGCAGGTGGTGGAGAACATAACCCAGGACGTCAGTCAATGTATGGGCGATCCTTTCTATCTACTCAATTTGGTGGAACAGCGCGCCAGGTGGCAGAGGAAGTTGGATGCCTCCAAGGGCGTGTACGAGATGAGCTGCCGCAACATGTTTCTTATCGAGGAAAAGCTCCCGCTGCACGCTGTGGCCATGTATTACCATGCCCTGTTTGTGGGCAATCAGCTGCCCGCAAACGCGCCAAGGATCTACGCCCCACAATTCCTGTTTGAGTCGGTTGCCTATCTGGCGGAAGCGCTGCTTAAACAGCAGGAGCCATCACTGCAGCACTGTGGCTTGCGGCTAGAGGAATACATTCTGTCTACCCTGATCGATCCTGTGCCCGCCACCTCCCTTCAGCTGGACGTGCACAAGCGCTTCTTCGAGGTTCTGTGCAAGGTTGTCGGCTACTCGCCGCAGGTCTCGCTCCGTCAATTGGGGCTCCATGTGCTCCGCCAGTACGTGCTGGCCTTTGATGACCAGGGCAAGTACCTGATCCTTAAAAACCTGTTGGAGACGCTGCAGCACGACGGACTGATGGGCTACCTCAGCGGAATGTACAAGGATCTGGTGAGCGATGAGCTTATTAAGAACTCTCCCCTGCCGGAAGTTTATGGCGGAGAACTGTTCCGCGAGATGCTGCTGCTCTGCGTCTGCGTACTGCCGAATGATGTGAAATCGGATCTACTTCTACGCGCAGATCGCCTGTGTAATGCCCTAAACATTTTGCGCTACTTTGCGCTGGGGGACAAAAAGAATGCCACCGGATTCTGGCATATTCTGCCCGAAATCGAAAAGAGGCTTCTGGTTCCGTTAGGAAAGGCGCTGGACTTTTCGCTGGCCCACTACAAGGCGTACAAGGAGCGCGTGGAGAACGGCCAGAGTGCCTCGGATGATGCGCTCATGCAGCGCCAGCTCAACATGCTTTCCGTCAACATCACCAACAGCGGAATGGTAGGCGGTGATGGCGACAGCAGCCTGCCAGATATCGGACGCAAGGAGAAGCTCGAGGTGCTGGCCAGCTCGATCACCAGCCTGGAATCCCTGCTGGCACTCTACCTTCGCGCTAACGAGTGCATTGAGCAGAGCGCACGCCAGCGCCGCATCCCCTCAGATGCCTAACTTATATTTTGTCCCTAACGAAAGCGAAATGAATCCGCAAACTGTATGTGTAAACAAAATCGAAAACGAAAATGAAACTTATCTATGTGGCTTGGGGGTCTTTTCTGGGGCGATAATTAACTGGCTAACTGAGCCAGTTGTGGGGTGATAATTAGGTGGGCACAGATGCCGGTTTCGCACTGCGAAAAAGGTGAGTAATTGAATCTGCGCATTTTCGCTCTATTTATCCTTCACTGGACTTCTAGAAGTACCAAAATCCTGTTTGGGCTCGAATATGGTTGCGAAGACTGAACCAGAAATGTTTGCTTTTTATATTTGTTTATTTGATAAGCAGTCGCTAACTGTTTTACCTTGCATTTTAATCTGCGGATTATTTTTGGAACTCCCAGGCTCTATAAAATTTGCTATAGAGATTCCCGTTAATTGCAGGTGCTCAGAGCACGAGATTGTCTGCCATTCAACCCAGACCCCTGACATTCCTTCTGGCAAGGAGCTATGTCAACGAAGAGAAAACCAGCAACCTGGATGACTTCCGGGCACGCGAGGAGCAGCGAGAGAAGGAGCGAGACGCTGCCGAGGAGGCAGCTGCCAAAGCCGCACAAAAAGAAGCGGGTGCCGGTGGAGGTGTGGGATCAACAGGGACGGGTGCCAGTGGCCAACAGGATGAGGCTAAGCAGGCTAAGGTGAATGCCATAAGGACCAAGATACTCGACGCCGCACTGCAGCATGTGCCACAGCATGGTTGGACCCGGCAGGCCATTGTTCAGGGAGCTGAGGAAAGTGGCTATCCCAGTGTGGTGCACGGCATGTTTCCCGAGGGTGGCTTTGCCCTCGTATCCCACTTCAACGGGAAGTGCAACGCGCAGTTGGTGGAGAGTTTGCAGGAAAAGACACGAGATGGAAAGCAAGAGGTGGAGGATCCGCTGGACTTTCTCGTACAAGCTGTGCGCCAGCGCCTGGACATGGTTGTTCCGTTCAAAGCACAGTGGCCACAAGCTATGGCACTGATAGCCCAACCACAGCACGCGCCCACAGCACTTGCCCAGGTGCTCACCCTGGTGGATGACATTTGTTACTATTCCGGAGACCGTTCTGTGGACGTGAGTCTTGTTTATCTTTCATATATATATATACACCCGAATTAAAAAAAAAATTCAATCAAGGTATCCAATAATTATATATGTACATTTCTCTCGAATATTTTCTATAAAGTAAATATTTTTACAAAAACATAATTTCAATTTCAGTTTGGTTGGTACACAAGGCGCGTGGGTTTGGCGACCATCATGAAGATGACTGAGCTGTACTTCTTGCAGGACACCTCTCCGGGACATGCTCAGACCTGGGAGTTCCTAAAGAATCGCATGGACGAGGCAGTACAGCTACAGATGATGCTCTCCCAGTCGGAGGGCATGACGCACACGTTTCAACGTTCCTTCAACTCGGCTTTCATAACGGTAAGACCCATTTGATGCGCCCAACCTGTGATCTGATCTTTAACTCAGCTTCCATTTCATACACAGGCGCGTAATATACTCGGACTGGGATATAACCGCAATTAATAAGGATCCTTCTATGCCTTGAGTGCCACATGCAGTCCAAAGATGAATGATTCTAGTGGGGGTGGGCGCTACTCCCACGTAAAGATCTACACTTATGTTTACGTAAAACCCATATGTATATATGTGCATATAATTACACCTTTGTACAATCCTATGGTTTAGTTTGTTGTAAAGGAGGTTTAATAATAAAAATATTTTTGGAAGGTTTTCAATGTTTTGTCATATTTTTATGAATTGATTTCTGCCATGATGGCAACCAATTAAGCTTAAAAGTTATTGTTAATATTAGCACTCTGAAAAAGCAAATAAAGTAAACGGAAAACCCGGTTTACTTTAAAACTTGTACTTGTGTATTTGTTAACCATATTATCGAATTCTATTTTTTGAATGTGCTCCTTTGTCTAACTGATGATGACAAGCTTATGTTAAGTTGTTCATAACCAAAATACCCGTAAAATCTTCTATTCAATGCTAATGAAAGGTCAAAACGAAATTTAAGTCTTAAATTGTTGACCTAAAATTGGTACTAATGCCTTAAACTTAAACTTTGACAAATATTTTATTGATTCTTTAATTTGATCTAGAAAGTTAAACAAAATCGAATCCGTATATACCAATGTTGTCATGGGAATGATAGGAAAAGTGACGGAATAATGACTATTCAAATACATCTGAGGGGAACGGAGGGCGATGGCAGCTGTTCCAAAAGTTCGGTACTTTTGGGTCAGCTGCCATGACCATCGGTTAACTCCCTTGAGAAATGCTAAGAAGATCTTCACCGAAATAGATTGCTGCCACTAGCCCTTTATCAGTTTCTTTACCGCATCGCCACCGAGCATCTCATTGCTTATCGACATTGTTTTAGTTTTGTTCGGATGCTCTCAAGACTTCACTTTAGCGACCAAGTCTTCCGTTTTTATGGCTATCAATTTTTTGTCTTAATTGGTTTATCTGATTGTAACTTCCCTTCGGTAACCACATTGTTTCCATGGGCGTCCTAATTGGTGGGCCTGTTACCTCTGAGTAAAGATCAGATATTTCCCGCACTAACCAAGGTAACGCCTTCGTGCTCCTGCTATTGCATAATCTTCGGAAATCCAGTTCATTGAGAGTTTTGAGAAGTTCTCTGACTGGTACAACTGAATTTTTGCCCCCAAAGACATTTCTCAGCAGTAGCACGAGCTCGTCTTGCTCCCCCAGCAAACTGAGTATTTCGCCGCGGTCGTGGCCATTTCCGAACCATTTGTACTGCTTGTTTAGCAGCCTCAGTCCAAAGATGTAGTTCTGCATCATGCGTAGCAGCTTTCCGAGAGTCTCCGGAGCAAAGGGATCGTTGAGGTAGCCGCTGGCATTAAAAAGGCAGTTTGAGGTGGAGAAGAGATCCTGATCCGGTAAGCTTAACAGGGGCAGCATGAAGCTCCGCCGTTTCCGGGACATCATCATCACCTTGGCGTAGTTTGCGTGGAGAAGCTGGATGATCAGATAGTGAACTGCTTCCGGAGAACATGCCGTTCTGCCAGCTATGGCGTAAATCGCTCGACGGTTCATCTCCAGCCAGCGAGGCGGGGCTGTGGCGCAAGCATCCCTGAGCTTCTTTCTAGCCCAGCCCCTTATCCGGGGACTTTCTAACAAGGGCCGACCATACGGAGTACTACATCCTACGCCTAGGGAACAGCAGCTAGATATAGTGCTCACCGGGCAGACAGGGCAGCTGAAGGGGATTCGCGGACAGGAAGTCCGACTCAGGCGGCAACAGTGGATGCACATCAGTGACAGCGACTTTAAATTTCGAATTTTCAGATGGGATTCTATCTATAACTACACCTCCATAGGTAGGGACGATCATTTTAAAATGGCAATTTAATGCAAATAATCTTTGCCTTGGAGTTTTCTGGTTCAAGCCCAGTGACATAAAGAGCATAGCCTGAGCAAATTCAATGGAACTGGAAAACGTTCAAGTTTAGCGAGTTTCATGGATTCATATTAAAGAGTGATTTAGGTCTAATCTCAACTATATTTATGAATTTTTTTAAAAATTCCAATAATTCTTATTTTTATAAATTATGGTGTATTTAATTCATTTAATTAAGTTTAGTTGAGGTTCAGAGAGTTAGGCTCCTTTATAATCATTTGTCGTATTTAAAATTATTATCTAAAGCCTATCATTGAAGTGTATTTTTAAGTAGAGAATCTAGCTGATTTTCAGCTTTGTCTGAACTGTGATATATAGGATAAACTGTCCAATAAGTTTATAGATATTATATTCATATTGCACATAAACAATTGATCGGGTCCTCGGAAGGATTCTCATTCATTGCAAGGGCTCCAAATACGGCTCCACATCGCAGCACAACTCTTCCACTTTGCTGGAAGGAGAGGTATTCTGTTAAGGGCAAAACTATTTTTTTTAAACCCAAGATTACCTGTGCAGGATTTCACAAGACTCTAGCTGACTTTGAGCCGATTGAAGCTGATACAAGCGCTGTGGGATTTCGTTGGTGGTCGCGATCATGGCACCCAGTCGCTCTTTAAGTCCGGAAAATGTGGGTCTATGTGAGGGCACGGAACACCAACAGCTTTCCATCAAAGTAAACCTGCAAGATTGCGAAATAATATTAAACACTCTACATAAACAAGGAATTAGATCACAAACATCTCATCCGTACATCCTTCGGGGCGCTTCATTCGGTGACCCTGGCGCAGCAGTTGGAGCAGATCGCTGGGTGAAATTGATGGATACGGCATCCCGCCGAGCGTGGTAATCTCGTATAGCAGCACGCCAAAGGACCAGCTGAAAGTGTAATCGATCAGCTAAGACCTCAGATTCGGACTGCATATCCTTACACATCACTCTGGCTGGTGTATACTTGATGGGTGAGTGATTCCAGGGCCAGCCACTTGATGGGCAGTTTGCCGCTAACTCCGGTTTTGCGGTACACATTCTCGTGGTAAACATCGCGACTCAATCTAGAATAGAAGCTGCAACATGATATACCATGGTTCAAACAGTTACCCACCCAAAATCTGCTATTTTAATGCTGCGATCCAATGAGATAAGTACATTTCTGGCAGCCAGATCCCGATGCACCACTTTGTTCTGAGCGAGAAATTCCTAAAAAAAAAACATTGAGAATATATTATTATTTTTTTTTAATACTATTATTTCTGCGGTTTCTTTAAACATTACCATTCCCACCGCAACCTGTTGGGCTATGTCCAGTAAATCAGCATAATTCAGTGGAACTCTTGTTGAATTCATATTGGTATCTGCTGAATCTAAAACATCAAAGTATTCCTTATTTTCGAAGATGCGCTTCTTGCCCTCCACCTTTGTTTTCCTGTTTGGCGAATCCTTCGAAGGATGATTGCCACCAATAGTTTCAATGTCCTCCAATCCATACCCTTTATTTTCTGTTGCCTTAGTAATACGTGTGAGAGTGTACGTCTCCACCCGATTGCTGGTTTGAGTCTGATCAACATCGCTTTCCTCCTCCACAGTGGACAGCATGGAGCAGTTGATGTCCTCAATGCGATCGTGAATAGTACTACGGATGGGCCGGCGAAAACGACGCTTGTCCACATTCTGGTCGAGATACTCCTTGAGTTCAACTGCGCTGCACTCCTGACGGAATTTCCACTCCTCACTAAATTAAAAGTTATTATATTGGTTAGGATTCCAATTTAATTTTTTTAGATTTCCACTCACCGAAGGAAGTTCTGTAGGCTGCCTAGGCTGCAGTATTCAATGAGCAGCATCATCTGGTTACTGTATCGGGTCGAGTACCCCACTATGCCCACAATATTTGGATGTTTGCCAACAGACTTAAGCATCTGGATCTCGCACTTAAATGCATAAACGTCCTCATCATTAGGTTCGTCTAAAAAAGATACATGTAACAGAAAATCTTTGTAGAATTTGTGTCAATTTACCCTTTAGCAACTTGACGGCCACCTGGCGCTTTTTGTAGACTCCTCTGCGCACCAGACCAAAGGCTCCTTCACCCAAGACATCCTGCAGGAGAACCGACCGCGGCTCCACCTCCAGTTCGCTCATGATGTCGATGCTGTCGTTGGCTGACATGGTGACCAAGAGGCCACTACTGTCCTTCAACGAGAGGTGAAAATCCCCTGCTTTTGCTTCCTTGGCCTCCATCTCCAAAGCCAGACCTTCGGATCGGTTTCGTCGGCAGAGCGTCAGGGAACAGAGCATGACAATGCAGCAGATGGGCACAATGATGAAGATTATCAGCTTGACCATGTTACCTCCTGTCACGGATTGAAAGCATGAATAAAGTAAGGAACTTAAAAACTTTTACTGTTACCTACCACTCAACCAGGCATCCCGAGGAGCTTTCATTAGGGTCAATACAGAAACACTTTTACCGCCTCTTGTTTGGGCCACCAAATGCACCTCAAAATGGGAACCAAGGACCTTGAACTTGGGTATGAGGAAGTGACTTCTATTCTTGTCCAGGGTGAAGTTGACTTCCTGGCTCCCCATAAATAAATCGAAGATGTGCAGGGTGTAGTTATCTGGCAAGTGGCTTGGACGCAGCCAGCTGATATTCAAGGCCAGTATATTGGTCATATATTGCTCCTGCAGAACGCTGAGATTCTCCGGCTTGTGTGGGGCTGTACAATTTTAACTATACAGCTTAAGATAACCAAAGCATTAAACTTGCTTACCGCAAAGTGTGTAATTGAAGGGATACCAATCCAGGCAACTGGGCACCTCCACAGTCAGCCACTCCACCTCGCTCTCCAGTCGGTTCATAATGTTCACTGTCCTTACGCCGACTAGATAGTTTTTGCCAAACTCCAAGTTGTCCACCGTGTGTCTGTACAGCTTTCTTAGCTAGAGGGTTAGGTCAGGGCTATAATATTTTACAAGTATATAAGATTTGCGGCTTACATCACGGAACTCCACCTGCCTTGGCTCGTCCATATTCACGCTGTTGGTCGAGTAGGACACCATGTCGAAATAGCAGTTGCGCTCTGAAATCGGGAATTTAAGTTAAAGATGCTACAAAAATAAAAAAAAAAGTCCACTCACCCGCCGATGGCTGCCACTCGATCTCTGCGGCTATATGATGCAGGTTATTCGGCTGAGGGACAAATCGACTCAGGCTCACAGCTCCCATCTTGCTTGGTTGGTAGCCGCGTTGGAGGGTGGCAAATGACTGCTCTTTGGCTATAATGGAGTAACCCCCATCCCCATGCATTGCCAGAGCGGTAATGTTGTGGGTGGAGTTGAATTTTAATCGGGGCAGGATCAGAAAGTTTTCGTCAGACTAAAACACATAAATCGTGAAACAAATGTTAACTTTCTTGGCAGCAATATGGTTTGATTCTCGTAAATTCGAGAACATCTTCAGTTATATTAGGTATTAATCGAGATATTTCCTTACCAAGTAAAGATTCGCCTCTACATAATCCTCTTTGGCGCCATTCACCTGGATAATGTAGGTGACATTTGGAGCTACCTCGCTTCTCTTGCTGTGCTGCACCCAATCTATACGGAAAACCAGCTGTGAATCAGTGCGACATATCATCTGCAGCTGGAAGTTATCCTGAACTTTATGAATAGCGGCAGGAGCGGTTTCATTCTGCTTGCAGCTCTTGAAGCATCCCCGAAAGTCCTGTCATTTGAAATAAAATAAAAGATAGTTTTAATCCACCTCCATAGCAGTTGAGCAATGAGAGATTATTGTAAAATAAATAGACTAGGTTTAGAATCTTATTAATTTTCTTGTTTTTATTAACAATATCTACTTTTGCATGAAGCTGACCAGGCGCCACTATTTGATTGACACCCGCGGATATAGGTATACCTTGTTGCCCTTGTCCAGGCAGTTCCGTGTGCAGGCTGTCACATTGAGCAACGTCTCGTCCTCGGAGATTTGGCCTATCATAAGCAGTTCACCTTGATTGCTGCCAATAAGGAACCAGAAGAGAAATGCGTAACCTGCATAGAAAATCAGCATTTTTCTTTCCTTTGGTTCACAATTAATTTATTTAGTTCTTCGGTTGTCAGTATGTGTGCGTATTTCGTTTTAATTTACTTCTTTCAAGTCTGTTTTCGGTTTGTTGCACTTTTCACTAATTTTATGAAGCACTCGTTTGAAGTAATCAAGATGTTCTAAGTTTAAGAAAATATATAATACTTTGTAGTTAGTTAGTTTCTTTTACGGTATAAATCACAACCGATGGTCACGGATTATCTTCACAAACTGGGGCCCAAAATGCGACGGAGGAATGCGATTAAAAAGGGAATGATGAAAAACGGTGGATTGGCTGAATAAATTTTGTGCTATTTTGTTTTGTTTTTCACTTCTTCGGAAGTTCTTCTCTTCGCTTTTATGCAGTGGAGTGGACTGGACTAGGGGTCATTTGAAATGCAAAAATCGGATCGTCACTTCGTCATCGTAGCGTCAAGGAGGAAAGGAAAATAGATTATCAATCAGCCCTGCACCAAAATAGTACGATATTCCTAACAGAAAACATAGGTCTAGATTGTTATTTATAATCGTCAATATGTAATTTTCTTTTATAGATGAATTTTTTTTTAAAATGCTAATACTCTATCCAAAAAGTTTAAAATTTCGATATTTTGTGGCGCCCAAGTGCACGAATTTTGCATCCATTATCGATAGGCAATTGTTAAGTGATAAAGAAATCGAAAATGTAATCGAGTATTAATCGGCGCCCAAATTGAAATATTCAATATATTTCAGTTTACTAATTGTATGTATATTGCAAAGCCAGCCCCCTTGTGCAACAAATAAAATAAAAATATTCAAATAGAGCAGGTTTCGTTGTAATAAATCAATTTGAAGTGTTTGTATAGCTAGACAAAACAGGTATTCTTCGTAAAATCAACTTCCAAGTGCACACACAAACGCATATGACCTCAACTGCCACTGTTTCAGTTTTTATTGCACAGAACCCGCAATTACATTAACTGACTCAGTTTTGCATCGTACTTTGGGAATCTCGTGCAATGCTCTCTGACTCTGTGAAAAGCACTCGCTTGTTTAGTTCAATATTGCACGTTCGCGGCGTCGGTTCTGCTCTCAAAATGAGATAACGATCCATTACGTATGCAAACAATTATTCAGCGTGCGCCCGTTCAAACCTAAATAAATATATATTACTCAGAGTATCTGCCATATCAGAGCTTTGGGGGTCGTTATGGTTTGTGTATCTGAGAAAACAAATCACATTAACAATAATTTAGATTAGACAACAAAAACGATGATTTATATATGGCAAAGTATATAAATAATTTGCAATACAATTAGTAATTTAAAATTGAAATTATTTAAACAAATTTAAATAATTGTTCGGTTTATATATATGAACGTGAAAGTAATAATCAAAAGGCTATTAGGACCCACCTACATATATATTGCGGACCCTAATTAAATAAAATTAAACAATTGACCTAAGCTAATAGATTTTAAATGTGAAAGGTTAATGTGTGAACTGTGAAATAAATTAAATACTCTGCTGCCAGGGAACCAAAAAAAATGCCGGTGATTGGCAGAGATAAGTCTGACGGCAATTGCAGCCAGTCGACTATTTAAAGGCAGTCATTATCTTTAGCATTTCTAGCCACCCCAAGCGAATAGCCATTACTTGCTGGTATTTTTTAACAACTGTTACCGATAGCCATGGGGTCTCGCCATCGGCGGATACTGATAAGGATAAGAAATAGGTACTAAACATTGGACATTTTTTCAGTCGCCGGAGGACCGTGCCAAGAGTTGTTACTAACAAATTTTGATCCGAGGAGAAGTGTTTGAGCAGGCATAATGAAAATCGAGTGGGTCCCGAAAAATGTTCCTATTGAACGGAGGCGTCAGACGTTTGCCATGGCTTTCGTAATTTTTACCGTCATGCTGCTCTCCCTTGGTTCCTACTTTCTTGTGGCTGCCCTTCTGGTAAATTAACTAATATATGTATTTATTATATACTTTTTTAACGCCATGAATTATTAAATCTTTGCTAGTTCTATGGCAATCTTTTTTGGCGCACTATTATAGTCATCTACTTGGTCTACGTCTTTGTGGATCATAGGAGAACCCACACCATCATGGACGGCAATGGGTTAGCTTACAACAATGCCTATAAAAACCTTCAAGTTATTAATCCAATCCCTTAAGGTGGAAGATTAACCGCAACAATTGGCTATTTCGGCACTTTCGAGATTACTTTCCTGTGCAGCTGGTGAAAACTGCCGAGCTGCCTCCTAACAAAAACTACATCATGGCCAGCTTTCCTCACGGAATTTTGGGGTAAGCTCTTGACTGATAGCTAATCTTAATAATGGACGCTTAAGTGACGAAACCTTTGTATACATACTTATGAAAATGTTGAATTCTACAATAGGACCGGCATTTCCATCAACATGGGTCTAGACATCTCCAAGTGGCTGGAACTGTTCCCCCAAGTAAGGCCAAAGGTCGCCACCCTCGACCAGAACTTCCTGACGCCCATTGTTCGTGGACTGTTGCGGTCTTGGGGTTGTGTTTCGGTTTCCAAAGATGCACTGGTTTATTTGCTAACCAAGTCGAATGATCCCAAGCATAAGGATAATCGAGATGGATTTACGTCCAATGCGGTGGCTATTTTGGTAGGCGGAGCCCAGGAAGCGCTGGACTCGCATCCTGGTAAATACATTATAACCGTGAAGAACCGCAAGGGCTTCGTCAAAATGGCCATACGGACGGGGTAAGCTAGTAAATCGAATAGTAAGAAAACCTTATTATATTTACTTTTTGATTGCAGTTCATCTATTGTGCCCACCTTTTCATTTGGAGAGGTGGACATTTTGGACCAGGTGGCCAATCCTCCGAACTCCTCGGTTCGCCGTTTCCAAGATTTTGTGAAGCGAGTGACGGGAGTTTCTCCTCTGATTCCAGTGGGTCGTGGCATATTCAACTATACCTTCGGCATTCTGCCCAACCGCCGGCGCATAGTGCAAGTTGGTGAGTCCAGGTTTCTTAAAATTTTATAAATTTCTCTTTTATTATCTAAATATGTTTTGCATTATCAGTTGGTTCTCCCATCGATGTGGTAAAGAGCGCGCAACCGGATCCCGCCTATGTGGATAAAATACATACCCAGGTCATCGAAGCTTTAAAAAAGATGTTCGATCAATACAAGGGTCAATACATACCAAATGCCAAGAACAGCGAGCTGGTTATTCACTAGTTACTAGTCACTTGTTACAGATATTTTTATGCATAATTATTAATAGTGCCTTATAAGCATTAATTAGAAAACAATTGAATAATCTTGAAAGTTTTTTCTTTGGTTAAGCTAGGCAATGCTTTCTATGACGGCAATATAATAAAAACCAATTTAATTTCCACACATTGATTTTACTATTTTGAATTCTCTTTACAACTGCAGGTAGTGATCACATTTTCTAACAGCTTAACGATCGATAAAGACTTCCCCACCACTAATAAATGAAAATCGATAGCACAATATTGCAGGGCTGTTAATCATTTAAAAATATTTTGGCGGTATAATTTGAATTAAAATATACGATCTTAGTATGGTTTTCCTAAATTGCTTTTAATTAAAATAAAACAAAAGGCACAATAAATATAAACTTTTTATCGAACTATGTATAGTATTATGGTAACTAAACTTTAACTTACATCGACCAGTTTCAAACCAGTTTGAAAGACGCTTAATCTTAAAGACTTTGATATTGAGAAATCAATTACAATACCGTAGTCAATTATTTCATCATGGTTATTAATTTGTCTAGTACTCAATAGCATATTCACTAGCTTAACAGCAAAATTTCTTATCAACCTAAAAAGTATGTAGTTAGAAAAAAAGCAATTCAAATCGAAGCCATTAATTCAAGTGCACTGTTCTTATATTCGAAAGCGGTAATAATGTAGAAGACGATAGCCACATTAAACCTCCACATACCTTTGCCCCCAAAAATGTTGCTACCAGACATTACTGTAAAGCAGTCTTTATCATCCTAATCACAACCATCGACCCCAAACAAAGACCCAGTAGTTGGTTAATGATTAGCTGCTAGTGCGGGCGCCCGCCATCAAACCTGAAGCCGATAAGGATAAGTATAAGTTTAATACACAGCAAATTGACCATCGCTGGTTTTCATATCATTCAGTTGTGGGTGAACCGCTGACAGAGCAGCTGGTGGATTATTGGACACTTGTGGACTGAACACAAACCCAGCATGAAAATCGAATGGGCACCGCTTCGAGTTCCTTTGGAACGTCGCCTGCAGGTTGCGATCACGGCCTGCTTCACCTCTATGCTGGTGGTATTGCTATCAGTTTCCTTTCTTTTAGTTGCTGGTTCGCTGGTGAGATGTTTGCTGATTACATTTTTAATTGGATAGGTTAGAATTATACCATTAATTTTAGATCTATGGAGGCCTTTTGCTGCGCAGCTTAATGGTGATCTACTTGGGCTATGTATATGTGCATCACAAGAAAACCCAATCCGTTGTGGATGGCAATGGGTAAGTGGAAACTGAAAACATATGCAAGATAATCTCTTATTACCCCTCCCGCAGTTGGATGTTAACCCGGACTAATCGCGTGCATCGTTACTATCGCGATTACTTTCCCGTTGAGTTGGTAAAGACCGCCGAACTGCCGCCAAACAAAAACTACATCTTGGCCAGCTTTCCCCATGGCATTCTTGGGTTAGATTACTGACAGATAACCAATCTTATCGCTTCAATATAAATAGACACTGATTTGAATTCCAGAACTGGCATTGGCATTAACATGGGCCTCGACATCTCCAAGTGGCTGGAATTGTTTCCTCAAGTTCGACCCAAGCTGGGCACTTTGGATCAGCACTTCCATGTTCCCTTTATGCGCGAGGTGCTGCGTTGCTGGGGATTAGTTTCGGTGTCCAAGGAGGCTCTAATGCGCCTACTCAGCAAGTCAAATGATCCTCAAGACAAGAACAACAGCGACGGCTTCACCTCCAATGCTGTTGCCATTTTAGTGGGAGGTGCCCAAGAGGCCATGGACTCGCATCCTGGCCAATACGTATTGACCCTGAAAAACCGCAAGGGATTCGTCAAAATGGCCATTCGAACGGGGTGAGCATTTAATAATGAGATAAAAACTGTAATATATAGTAACTTTGATGAATACAGTTCAGCGATTGTGCCCTCGTTTTCGTTTGGAGAAGTGGACATTTTTGATCAGGTGGCCAATCCTCCGGACTCCCTGCTCCGAAAGTTTCAGGATTTTGTAAAGAAACTTACTGGCGTCTCTCCGCTGATTCCCGTAGGTCGTGGATTCTTTAACTACACATTTGGTTTCCTGCCATACCGACGACGAATCGTCCAAGTTGGTAAGTTTTATCATATTATTTCAAAGATTTGTTGGTATTAAAATGTATGTTAAATTTTTAGTTGGTTCCCCTATTGATGTGGTGAAAAGCGATAAACCCGACTCGGACTATGTAGAGAAAGTGCATGGACAAGTCATTGAAGCCGTCCAAAAATTGTTTGATCAGCACAAGGACCAGTACTGTCGGAATTCTAAAGACGATAAGCTGGTTATACAATAATTGCAAAGGATCATTAATAGTTTAGATATCAATTATTACGAACTGTAACTCTTAGGAATGTGATGTTTTTATTTAACTTTAAAGCTTTTTATTTATTGCGACATCAACTGCAGTCTTCACAAATCAATATAAATTAAAAACAAACTATTTTTTATTAATTCGTCATTTGTTTATCTTGAAATCTACTTCAATTTACCAAATTATGTATGAACATAATAATAAAATGCAAACATTTTCCATGAATTGAGTCATTTCCATGCTGAACATGAATGCAATGCTGACCATTCAATTATATGGAATTGCACGTTGAAGCATTACAAATACAATTCAATAAGACTGCAATCCATTGTAAGGCCGTTGGAATGAATCAGCACTTGATCGGCCAGACACACGATTGATAAGAACGGCACAAATCCCGAGTTAAAATACAAAAAAAGTGGGACTGAACCCCTTATCAAAGAACCAACTGTTGGGGTACGCATAAATACGATTTCGGCTGTTGCGAAGTGTTACTCGCAGCATAATGATCAAAAGGTCGCGAATGATTGCTGATATCGATGAATTCTTGGCGGCTTAGCCATATAAACATTGGATTTGTACCCAGCTATGATTCAGCATTTGGGGACTGGAACCAAAAAACCACCTGCTGTGATCTTAATCAAAATTTACAGTCACTTAATGGTAATAACTATTAACTTTTTCTTATCAAACACTTTCAGTCTGATTAGACTTTAATTTGTCCACATAAATCTGAATAATGTAGTTATTCGATGTAGATGTCTTATGTCTGCTTCAGGGTATTACAAGTGCCTTATCACTAACAAGAGGTTCTCAAACTGTGAAAAATCATTACGGACCCCTCCGGTTCGTCATGTAGATAAGGATAAGTACAAGCCTTACACACTGAATATAGTACGTTGCCGTTTTGCTGTCGACCAGTTGTTGGAAAGTCGTCGAAAGAGACGCTAGTTTGCTTTGCAGATCGGTCGAAGATTAGTTGGACGGAAGACAAAATGAAAATTGAATGGGCTCCTCTCAGAGTTCCGCTCGCTCGGCGGCTCCAAACCCTAATTATGGCTTTCTTTACGTACCTGTTTTTTTCTATGCCTATTGTATCCGGATTGCTTGTGGTCTTTCTCATGGTAATCCTTTTAATTTCAACTCGCTGAATTTGCTAAAAACCCTCGAGTGTCCAAATAATTACTTAGTTAAAGGAATAGTACATTTCCAAAGTGACAATTAATCGTGAATTGACCAAATAAAAATTGTGTGCATTTTGCAATTAAAATACTTTAAAATGTAATTTGTTAAAACCCTGCATCATTTTTATTTCCGCGTCGAGATATATTTTTTAGATCTAAGATCCGAAACGACGTTTTAATGCAAAACCCTTTTTCTAATTCCGTATTTCATTAGTTTTCAAAATTTTACAGATAAATAAAAAGCTGCTTCATAAATTTTAGTCTCAAATTCCGTTTGCTAATGGAATCATTAAAATTCGATTTAATAATAGCAAAAAGAATTATGTTACTGTCATAAAGAAATCACATTGATAACTGATTTTTGCGATAAGACTTGTAAAATTGCTTAAAGATATGCGTAGAGAGTATTACGGTATATACAAAAATATATATATATATATTTTCAATCACCCATCTAATAACACTTTTTTTTACATTTAGTATTACGGTGGCATTATTGTACGCAGTTTACTCCTGATCTATTTTGCTTACATATACAAGGATTACAAAAAAAACTTCGCCATCATGGAGGGCAATGGGTGATTATAGATAATATTATAAGCAATTGACTAAAAAGATAAAGCCATTATCATTTCCCATAGTTGGTTGCATTACCGCAGTAATCGAAAATATCGCGATTACTTTCCAGTCGAACTTGTAAAGACCGCTGAGTTGCCGCCCAATAGAAACTACATTCTGGCCAGCTTTCCCCACGGCCTTTTGGGGTAAGTGCATCCAAATACGAGTACAATATGAAGTGGGGATAATAAGAGTTTGCATTGATGTAGAACTGGAATTTGCGTCAATATGGGTATGGACATTACAAAGTGGCTGGAGCTCTTTCCCAAAGTTCGCCCGAAAATTGGAACTTTGGATCATCACTTCAAGACCCCATTTCTAAGGGAAATCATTCGCTGGTGGGGCATGGTATCCGTTTCCAAGGAATCCCTGGTTTACCTGCTCAGCAAATCGAACGATCAAAAGCACAAAGACAATAGTGATGGTTTCACCTCTAATGCGGTGGCCATTCTGGTGGGAGGTGCTCAGGAGGCCATGGACTCACATCCTGGTCGGTACATTTTGACACTCAAAAACCGCAAGGGATTCGTCAAAATGGCCATTCGAACGGGGTAAGCATTTAATTTGGTACATTTAATGTAATATTCACTCATCTCCCTTTGAATGCAGGTCATCGATTGTACCGACGTTTTCCTTTGGCGAGGTGGACATTTTCGACCAGGTGGCCAATCCTCCGGACTCCCTGCTTCGTCGGTTTCAGAATGCCGTAAAAAAACTCACGGGCATTTCGCCGTTGCTACCAGTTGGCCGTGGCATCTTCAATTACTCCCACGGCATTCTGCCCTATCGTCGACGCATCGTCCAAGTTGGTGAGTCCTAAAATATGTCAAACTTCTATCCATATCATCAATCAAGTAATTTTGTTATTTTTCCAGTTGGTTCCCCAATCCATGTAGTGAAGAGCGATCAACCCGATGCGGATTATGTGGACAACATTCACAGCAAGGTGATAGAGGCTCTGGAGCAGATGTTCGACCAGCACAAAGGTCAATACATTTCGAACTCCACAGAGAGCCAACTGATTATTCAGTAACATAGAACTTGGAAACTTTTTAAATAGTGTTAATTTAATTAGAACTTAAGAATCATTTTACACCGCAGCGCAGGACAAATTTGGAGATTATTTTCAACGAAAGCGTATGTTTTGTTTTGTTGTTTTTCTTTTATTAGTTACCAATTAAATTTGTTACCTTGTATGTACTTATATATACAAAAATAACAAGGAGCTGGATTTTAGAATTTGGAAAAAACTTAACTTAATTTCGCATTTTGTGCCACGACGAACATTCTTCATCTCGTTTCTGCTTTAACAACTATAAGGATTTGGTGCTACGCTAGGAAAGAAGAAATCAGTTTTTGTCAATTTTTATTAGCTTCTTTTGTGAATTTGTTGTTTTAAACGCTAAAGCAATAGCAATATTAGAGGGGGAAATTGGGGAAATATTTAGATTCAATGAGATTACTAGTTACTTGTAGTTGGCTTCATTATTCAATGATAAACTTTTGGATTTATCTACAAATATTTTAATATTATGAAAAGTATTCGTCTAAGTATACTTTTATAAAGGAACACTTGGCATAACATGGGTTCTCGATTTGTGTTTTTTTCTGGGGTTCTGTTTTTTTTTTTTTTTTTACTTTTAATTTTTCAATAACAGTAAGTAAGCCTTAGAAAGATACAGCATACGGATGTGTACCGTGATTGTTGTACTCCTGTAAGGTGGTTCTCATACAAGCAATATTATTCGAGTTTCCTGTAGTTGCTGCAGCTAGTTGAGTAATCGCAGTGAGTCTGATTATGGTTAAAGTAGGAAATTCAGATCCCCCATCGGTCTCTGATTAGTTCACCTAAATTCTTCGGCTGAGGCAATACAAAATATATAATTGGCATAATTGTATACTTGGTGACATCCTCGGCATATATGTATATATTTTTATGTACTTCTAAGAACATTTCCAAAAACTATCTCTCTTTGGTGTCGCTATAACTCTACTTGATTTCTCATTTTAGGTACTAGCCAGGCTGCCGATTGTGGTTCGTGGAAAGCGCATTCTCGTTTATCTAAATTTGTTTGTTTTGGTTTTTGGTTTTTGGTTTTCATTTTGGATTTTTGGTTTTCTTGGTTTAAATCAATCCCTGAGTGCATTTTACTTTGCATATAATTGCGTAGTTGCTAAATCAACTGTTGGTGTTGGCTGTGGCTGTCGTTTGGCTCATCAATTGGTGGTGCTCAGCTTGTTCGATTCGAATTGAATTGAATTGAATTGAAGTTAGTATTTCTGCCTGCGAGTGCCATAATTGATTCGACTATTTACAATACCTAGGTTTCATTACAAATATATACGAACAGCAGTGGCGTGCTATTGGCTTTGATTCTGGGCTTTAGTTTGAGCGCTAACGGTGCTTGGAAGAAAAAGGAGTCGTGTCACGAGTTGGAAATCTCCTGCACCTAATCATAGTTACATATATCAAAGTTGAACAGTTAACATTCAGTATTCAGTAATCATTACTCGATATTCGTTAGGTTCTTTATTGGTGTTTCGATTGCTGGGAGGGGCCATACGGTGAGCTCTAGTAAGTATCTACAAAAGGTTCTGCTTGCCCAGATCGCTCTTCTTGGGTATTTCTCTAAGCCGACCTGTCGGCTGTAAAATATATGCTTCCCTACGAGGCGATTCCTCCTCTCCTCTTCTCTCCGCTTTGGTTATGGTTTTAATTTATTAGTTGTGTATATTTAGTATATATAGTTATGTATAAATACAATTGAATTATAGTACGTATGTGTGTGTAAATATCGGGGAATCAAACTGCATACGCTTTAGCTCTAGTATTAATACATTAATAATACAATTTGTAATTGCAAAGATAACTAACAATATGTATACTAAACATATGTATATATATTTTTTCCTTTCCGTAATCAAGTACAATTGATCAATTTAATATTTATAATAATCTTGTATATCGGTATATATGCAGGTTCTCTATTCAAATTTTATTTTGTTCAGCATTGCTAACATATTTGGTTTTTGTGGTTTTTTTTTGTATCTTATCTCAACATCAACGAGTCCTTTCTCCACCCTTTCCATCTCCTACCAATAATCCAACGTCAATATTTAGCGAATTAACAAGGTTTTGTCCTTCCGTGGCAAATCAATATGTGATGGCCACTAATTAACTAATTTTCATGCGCTTCATAAGAATGTTTTACACAATTATCTGGTTTGGGGATGCCGATTTAGCTAATTGGTTTGAGGGGATCGGGCGACTCTGCCATTCCCATAAAAGTATGCTACACAATGTTCAACAAAACCTGCGGCAAGTCAATCGATAAACGACAACATCGAAGTCAGGCGCAAGTAAACAAATTTTACTTATAGAGAAAACAAAATACGTTCTATAAAATCTATAAAAACTTCACAAGTGTGTAACTATATATAAGTATATGCTATGTGGTGGCTGATCACTGTCATTATACAGCTACGATGGCCGCCATCTACGAGGCAGTCGGCACAGGATTGAAGTAATGCAGGCCATTGGTCTGTGAATTATCAATTTAATTTTAGAAAATAAGGTTATAGAATCATTTAATGAGTTGGACTTACCGCCATGTCGTATTCGGTGATGTAGGCGGGAATTTCCAACTGATCCTTTGTGATGGCCGAGTATAGGTGCTCCACACCCGGCAGCGAATGCACTTTGGCCTTGATGGCTGGCGCCATGAATGTGGTGAACCACCAGGTCATCATTTTAGTCCAGAACGTGGGGTGCACAATGTAGAAGGCCTTCAGGTTCTTCTTGTACCTTTAACACGATCAGTGGGGTCAGTGGGGCGATCTTATAAAGATGGTCAGTATATGGTACTCACTTATAGGGCAGCACGCTGTAGACCTCACGAAGCCAGTGCAGCGAAGGATAGTTGTTCGTAGATGTCAGCGTGTGGAAGTACGAGATGACATAGTCTCCTTTAACGATGGGATCAAGTAGCTTAATCAGATACAGCAAGGCCTGCAGGACAAGAAATTTTAGTGTCACATAAAAATTATAAAAATCACCAGGATCTCCTACCTTTTCCAGGTCAATGTTTTGGGCGGGGAACCATTTACCGCAGAACACAATCACAGGCCGACCCAGACGGTCAACGCCGCTCTGGTAAAGGCAGCCGATGCCCGAAACCTCCGTCAAGTCCTCGACTTGTGCACGACGCAAGAGGCGCTCATATCTGAAAAATAGAAAATAGAAACGTTCAAACCATGTATCCAATAACAATTTTAAATTCATTTTTAAATCGTAATCATAATTATACCATATCTAAATTGTGGAGTGTTTAATCTAACCCATTTTATCGAAATACTACGACGACCAACCAAATCCGTCTAGCAGCTTTGTTCAAAGCAGATCGGGTAAAATGAATATACGAGTAGGTGTAAATTCATTTTATAAAAATAGCGCGATATAAAGTAAACCTATCGAGGTTTGTTTGCATTTATATGAGCTATGAATTAGAATTAGCTAAGCGATTCAATTCAAAATTTGTCTATCTTGTAGCTAACATAAAAAAGCCTTACAATCGATATACGAGTAATTTCGCGTTTGTGTATCTTCAGACACTGTAAATATTTGAACTCATTCAATATGTCATTCAAAAATCCATATCTCAAAAGCTGATATATTATGTTTGACTACTTGATTTCCACGCAAGATCAATAGCATTCTAGTATACATATGTGTATACATGTTTTTCCCTTCTCTGGCCCCTAACTTTTCAAGTATTGATACTACAATTATGTGGCTTTGATTGGTTGGCGGGAGTAGTTCGATCGATTATTATGTGCGGACACGCAATTCCAGACCATATAAGCATATAATGACAGTAGTCATTGTGCCTGACTGTCTGTCACGACCAGAAGCTGCTTCAAATTGCCTTGGCCGACTGTTTGGAATTCATTCCACAAAAAGCGCTGAATATCATGTTTATCTGCCTGCTGGATTAAAAAATTTGAAAGGTGTGCAAAACTATAAACGGCTTTTAGTTTTATTTGCTTGGTGTGCTAAATTCAATGCAAATATTTGCCAGATAAAAGTCCAAAACTAGAACGGGAGCCAGAGAGGCGCAAATGGAAATGGGTCAAGCCAATAAAACTTGTGGAAAATTGATCTTAATTGGAACAGCAATGCTTTGCAATGCGCACTTTGCCCATGATTCATTCATGCAATAGGCTAGCAAATATCTACATAGGATATACAAAATGTGTCCTATTTAAAGAAGCGCAGGTGTGCGAAGTGCTAAAATGATTAACAGCTTTCGACGACACACGCCGAAATACAGCTGTCGTTCAGCAGCTAATTGAACCCCTCAGCTTCGATTAGTCCCCTACCAACGTGAGTCAATTTAAGATGACTTAATGCTGTGATTAAGGGGATTGTGATGGAAGCAATGTGATGTTTTGCCACCTCATGCCGCAGTGAACTCCGGTAGCAGCAACCGATAAGCCAATTACGACTGCAGAGAGTTGCCAAAGCAGAAGATAAAGATAGCGATGGAGATAATAGACCAAATGTGACGCATTGTGACGCAGTCTTAGCCAACTTGATCGTAATCTTAAGCCCGGTGTTTGCCCAGCAAAAGATTCAGATACAGATACAGCTGCGGATGCAGGCAGATCGGGTATGTGGTGCCCCCCGAATAAGATAATCGTGCGAAAAATACAATGAATTTTAAATCGCAATGCTAATCCATAAAATAAATCTCACACTTAAACAAGTCAGCGCCTCAGAGAAGTAATAACAATATTATTAGATCACATTTCCTGCCATCGCGCATTGCATGTTATTGTTCACTGCACGTACAGCAAACAAGGCCAAAAAGGCAGTGTTTTATTTTTGGATTCACCAAGCCTCGGATGGTGGGTGGTGGGTGAAGGGCTGAAGGTTGGCCAGTAGAGTTTAACACGATGTCATGGGCAAAACTAGCTACAAGGAAAACCCAAAGGCATGCACGATTCTTAAAATAGAATCAAATGCAACACATAAGGAATTTTATTGCAAATCTTTCCAAATGCGAACTCTTAAATAAAGAGTCTGATGCTTCGTAAATAATTTTTTAATTTTTAAAATTTAGAATCCTTTGATATTAAAAGTTCCAATTCAATTTGTTTTGGCTTTTAAAACTTTCCTAATCCTTAAATGACAATGAAAAATGAAAATAAGTAACTATCTTTCCCTAAATGTGAGGGAATAAAACTAAAGTAAGAGTTGTAGTTCGATAGAATTGTACGCCCCACTTTTAGCTGACGTCATTAACCCTAGTTGGAACCAATTGTTTACTGCAAAGAGCGGAGGTGGGCGGAGATGGCCTGTCGGCCTCCGTGACTGACACACTTCAATTTCCCCGTCCGTCTACCGACATCCTGCGACTCTGACAGTCCGTACCTTTCCTCCGGCGTTTCCATGAGCTCATCGGGCAGAGCGTCGTTCATGTCGCCCGTGGTCTCCTGCAAGTTGCTGGATCCCAAGTCAATCGACGTCATTCCTTCCAGCATTGTCATAGTTTAGTTTGGTAGTTCTAGGAGTATAGTTACAGCTATATGTAGCTATATAGCTCTGGTTCTTGTAGTTGTTGTTGGTTTAGGTGGGTGGCACTATTGCTTGTTCCCTTTGACTTCGGCGTTCGCCTCTCGCGTTTGCACAATTACGGTTTATCGATTTAGAGTCAAAATAGAAATTTCGTTTCGGTATTAGAGCTCTGCTGTCCGATTTGTCTTCAACGCGATTTTGTATTCAATTGACGCAAAAAATTGTCTGCCGCATATGTAGATTTTATTTTTTTTTTTGCGTTTTGCTAAGTATTTATAAATAGTTCAGAGTGCTTTTGAAAAATAACGTGAGGGTGTGGGCAGCTTCTTGGCCAGACTTTTGCGTTGAACGGAAGCCGCGAGTGGAAATGCAAAAATAGTTTTCGTTTCTGCTTTAGGCAATCTTTGTAATGTTATGGATTTATCACCGATTTATTTAATATAATATATAATTGGCGCTAGCACTGGGTTAGTTCGAATCACGTCCGTTCGCCGCGATTTGCGCCTTTCGAATGAGCGAACACTCGGCGAGCTGCGCTGCTCTTCAATGTTTTTCGCCGCCCCATTGGCTCCACACAGTATATGTGTTTGTGTGTAAGTGTATGTGTGAGTGGGTTGTAGGTACCCCATCAGTCGCCCCGAAGGAGAGAGGAGGAGGGAGAGTTTGGGAGAGAACGGCGCAGAACGCGACGTCGCCGCGAAATGATGGCGAAGAAAGCTCTTGCTCTCGTTCTCACTCAACGATGCTCTCATACACTCAGAATAAAGGGATACAGTCATTTATCCCAATTAAAGACGCAAATTGAACCCAATTTTTATGCAACTTTTTATGAAAACATATCCATTGAAAATATTGTTTGAAATTCGAACTAAAATTTTAAACTTTAAACTAACTTTTTTCAACTTTTATAACTTATAAGAGTTATTAGCCAATTATCAACTATGCTTAAGTTAAGCCTGGTTTATTATCAAACTAAACTAAGACAAATAATGTAAAATCAATTAGAATGAAAACCAGAATAAAAAGATTTTTAAAGATACTTTTATTGTAAATAATCGCCAATAATTTTAAATTAAAATCATTTTGATGGGTAATTAAGTTAAGGGGTTTTAAATAAATATTAATTTATTTTACAAGTCGAAAACGACTTTATATTTTACAGTGAACTTGTTCGCTCTCCCACTCTCCTGCTCTCGTTTTTACACTTACTCTTTGACTATGCGCCCTTTTGGCTGTTCAGTGACATCAGTTACAACACCAAACAAAGCAAGCAGTGCAAAGACAGTAACGGTAACAACAATGGCCCAAGGACACGCTAACCGCTTTATTTGCTAAAATGTCAGTCGGCTAAAACAAAGCTGTCAAAAAAATGAAATCAGTTCAAATGTTTGTACTTTTTTACTTGCCAGCTAAATGCGCAAAAAACGAAAACACGAAATCTATTTCGGTGGTTCCTCCCACCCACACGAGAACCCAAGGCACACACACATTGAATGGTACCTACGCACGCGTGCAATGTGCAACATTTCCATCAAATTGGAATGATCAACCAATACTGTAAACATAAACAACAACACCGATGACTCAGATGTGTAAAGATTCTCATATGTACATATGTATGTATGTACATACTTATATGTATAATTGACCTCAGATTGATTTAATTAAATGACGACGAAAAAGATGCACAGTGGTGTACATTCCCCCCGCACGCGATTAAACAAATGCATACAAAAAACTGGTCCAGGAAATGGCACCAACACCCCACTGCCTCTGTCACCCGCTACCCAAAACCCTCTTTCCCACAATCGACTGAATAAATTAAGTTGCCTGAGAGATGTTACATTTAAATGTCTACAAAGTGTGCGAGTGGCATTTGTGCGGTTTCATTCATTGAACTGCAACGGTTCGATATTCTGATTATACTGCCACCAGCCGATCCGGTTACTTGCGGATTCCCATTCCCACCTCTATTCGAGCTGTCATTTTAATTATTTTAATTACGGGAATCGACCATATTCGGCGAGTTTGTGCATAACGACAATGGCCAATGTGATGACATTTATTATTTTAAAATTCATTAATTTTTTGGAATCGCATTGATATACATCCTTTAAATGGGTTGCGCAGCATATAAAAAGATTTACCTAGAGATTACTATGATATTACTTGCGAAAGGGAAGTCTCGAACCTCCAAGCGATTATATATTCTTTAGAACAGGCCATCGGACTTGCTTTTGTCGCAGTCATTATCTCTGCTGTATGATGGAAAGTAAATATTCATAAACATTTAACCCTAAGCCAGCCACAAAATGCTAATATAAATATTTTGCTTGCATTTAATGTTTTCATTATTTAAAGCACCAGATACTTGTAAATAGATGTTTAGAAATGTTTTCACAAATGTTATTTAATCGTTAATAAAATAGCAAATGTTACACAATTGATAAGGAATACCAAAATTAGTTCTGGAAAAAAAAATAATTGAAGACATTTTACTGCCTCGTGCTACCAATGAAAAATAATCAACTCTTTATTTAGATCTTCCCCCAAAGGCTTTTGACCAAAAAACAAACAACTGCTGTAGTTTTGGAGGGCTACATGCAAACGATGACGCCACAATCCAATTCATACGTCAGAGCTTGCGTCACAAATACAAACCCACAAAACAATTGACCTGCCCAGTTAGCATTGTGCAGGACGATGGTCAAGCACTTCACCGTACTCCATTTCTATTCAATTCAATTTTAGCTTAGGCTTAAGGTTCTGGATTGCGTGCCACAGGTCTCTAAAATTTCGACAAGCGCCGGCATTTACATACAGCAAATTAAGGGAGCCGGGGTGTTTGAAAAGGAAAGGCATTTGCCAGACGATTAAGATATTTCCGGCAGTAGTAAATAAGCTATGCCAAAGGCCCTCTTACGAGGTGTTTATGGGGAAAGAGAAGAGGTGAGCCAAGCCTCTCTTCGTGTCCTGATGTCAGCTTTATGAACTGCAGATGTTCCCACAGTGACTATTTGAATATAATTGATTAGATGGAGTAGAACCAATACAATATATCTTATGAACAATAGTGTATTCAATGTTTTTAATATTATACTTCGATTAGTACTGACGAAAATAAATTTAATTGCTGTTTAAACACTTAAGATATAAGTATATGTGATAGCAAGTAGCCATCTGTGAAATTGATGTGTATTCTAAACAAGAAAGAAAAGCTAGCTTCGGGGTCCGAAGCTTAGAATACCTTTGCAGTCCTTTAACCCCTTCAATCGTTTTTATGACAGATTAGGATATAGTGATGGGATTTTTTATTTTTAATTTTCTAAGTCGCCTTTAATAAAAAAGTGTATTTTCCAATATTTAATTAATTGTCTTCAATAACACCCGTGTTATGGTCAATGACCCATTTTCTCCCGAAAGTTTAGTTTGATAGCTTAAAGCAGAGAGACTAGTTTGCGTAGAAACAGACAGACGGACAGAGATCGACTCGGCTGGTAATGCTGAACGAGAATACACGTATATTTACTTTATCTATCTACTCGTAGATGGCTCCTTCACTGCGTTGCAAACTTCTGGTCAATATTATAATACCCTCTGCAAGGGTATAAAATTGTAAAACTCCAGACAATTAAGATAATAAATAAATCATCCTGACACAAAATTAATGGACTCACCTCTCCTGATGCTCAATCCCCTCCACTCCTTCAGATATGACATTCTCGTAAACTCCAGTACGCGGGCGATCGCTGAGCAAGTGCTGCCGGTCCAAATCGCTCTGTTTAAAATATATGGAATATCGAGTAATGATAAAACTGATAAATTGCCATGCTTATTTATGTACAACACACCTGAAGTTGTGCCTGCAGTCCACTGCTATAGGAATTTAAGCTAAGACCGTTCATATCTCGAGCTCCATACTCCAGATCCGAGCTATTGCCCTCCATATCGTGCGGACTCACGTCAGAATCGTCGTCAGCTTAAGGAAAACAGAGAAGAACACTTTTGATTAGTGGGTACGCATAATAATCATTTCGCTTTTGTTTTGTTTTAAGAATCTCATATGTTTTTTCAACTAATAAAATGTAGGACAAATTATATTCATATTTAAAAGACTTAAGAATGCATTATGAAACTCTGATCTGTTATCTGCGACATTTTATGGGCGGGGAAGATATGGTGTTTACATGAGAATTCAAAAGAATTGTTTATCATTCTGCTCTGGTTTGTGATTATCGGCACAGAGGTAATACTTCTGATTCTTATTTTCTTTTCGAACTTCGGCGATGCGAAATGTGAGTTGAACTGAAGGCAAGCTCTTCCCAAATGAGACGACAAAGCAAGCGATAAAAACTCACGAGCGTTCAGCAAAAACTGGATGCTGCCTACACCAGCCCATTTTGTTTCCCTCTCAAACCGAATCTCTCGCGAGAGATAACCTGATAACCAGATTGTTGTGACATGATTTAGGCCCAAAAAGGAACTTAGCCACGCCAACGAGTGTGCTTGCACTCGCACACAATCCCACATGAGTGACACTCTTCGTGATAAGCAGTCTACGGCAAAAGTACTGAACTTTAGGATAAACTAACGTAATGAGAAAGCCAAATTGTTTTCCAGTTTCACGTAACATGTCCAAACTGCAGATGTAATCACAAACATTTGTAATTTAGAGCTGGATCAACAGATCAACCTTTTTAAATGTCAATTAAGGTACATGTATGCGTACAATTAATGTACTTAATGTGAGATTGCATTCACATTGCATTGCATTTGGCAAAATTCAAATGATTTTAATATTAAACTATTAAAAGCTTTTTTTTAAATGTTATTGAAACAGGGCAACTTTATTTTTAAAACAGTCCCAACAGTCCATAACAAAATATTTAAATAGATAAAATTAATTATAAAATTGTTTACTTCCAACGTGCTTGCATGGTGTTTAGACGACAATTTGTGATCGACTGAACTTATTCCCAATTTGATCGCATCTTATTTAATGAAAGCTGGGAACGCCACAATATATTTTTATGACTTATTTTTTAACTGAACCTTTTTTAAGCCGAACGATTTTAAATCACGATTTGTCACTTAGCTTAAATATTTTATATTATTTTTTTGGCCTTAAAGTATGCAGCAAAATCAGAAGATACAAAACATTTTCACAACAATCAGCTTTTCGTAAGCTGTCACTAGCTAACTGCGACAACGGCAGAGAAAAATCTGTGAGTCAAATATTTATATTTACAAGTGTTGGACTTAAGAGAGCTATTTATTGCAAACGTTTTAAATATAATCAGACAACACTTTGGAAAACACTTACAAATACTTTGCATTGACTAAACAGATTCGCTTAATCTTCAAAATGGCCTAAATAAATCGAAAACTCGCGACTTCGGACTGGCCAAATCGAATCGAATGCAACTACTGCCAAGTGACCCGCACACGACCGACTTTGCAACGTAACTGAAGCCGTAGAAGTCGGTCTGTCAGTCAACATAGCCAGCGAGCGTATTTCGCATATATTCCATTTGTATTTATGTATTTCTCTTGGTTTTTTTTGGCACTCTGCAGGTCTGTAATCTTATCGACAGCTAACAAAGAAAGTGTACATGGTCTATATACAAAAAAAAAGTCATTGCCGCGATAAGAGACCTTATCATCGACAGTCGATTGATAAGCCCACAACGAGCAAACAGTGACGAAAGCCATATAGCCATAAAATCGTACAATAGCAACGTCGAACAGTGTTATATTTGATTAATTGATTGATAGCATGTGGTTTTTCTTTTAATCTATTATATTTATTTAAATTGAATTAAGTGTTAAATTTTTCAATAGATGTGTTTAAAACGTCTAAATTGATACTGTCTAAAACCGAGATGGTTTTTAAAAAATAAAAAAAATGGACAGATTAAATCTACAGAATTTTATTCTGACTGACTACTCACTCTGGGTATGACGCATATGGACACTGTGCTGTGGATTGCGAATGATACGTATCTGGCGATCTGGATCGGGGTGCTGGGGCTCCCCGAACTCCCCGCCAATATCCTTGGGCAACTGCCACAGGGCGCTGCGCTCTTCCAACTGATCCCGCGGGAAATATAGAGGGGCCAACACCTCATATGTGCCACGCTCTCCGCTTGCCACACAGAGAATTACAACCTGCAGGGTGCACTTGTCCAGATAGCGACGAATGGTACCTGTAGATATGCTGTGATTAATTTAAATTCTAAAAGATCTCAGAATCATTACTCACGCAGGGCAATGTGAGCGGCGACATCCGCTGGAAAGCTCTTCTGGTGGGCACTAATGTTGCACAGAGCAATAGTGTGCAGATTTAGTTCCTTCGCCTTGCACAGGACGTTTCTACAAAAATAGGATATTGTTTTAATTATTGAAGTGCAAAAAGATTCATCGCTTTAAATTTGAAAACATATAATCATATAATGGAATCATTTTTTTTTATTTTTAAAGATTCACTAGTTGGTGCCATAACATAACATAAAGGATGATTAATTTCAGTAAGTCGAAATATTTTAGGGCATCATGTTGGTAAATGATAAGTAATAGCAAACGAATAATAAAAAACGATCAATAAAAGTCGGCGCACCATTCAAGAAGGAGCTTCTATGCAAAACAAAATTCTCCCTACATTTTCTTCAAGTTTTTTTTAAAGGCAATAGATAAAATACAATTTAAAAATAAACAACAATTAAAACAAACTGTTCTTTCCTATTGCAGAAATATAAAGATACTATTCAGATTTCAATGCAAACTATTTTTTTTTAAATAACCTCTCTCTCCAGCCAATAAAGCCTAGCATAGAAAATATATTATTTTATTATTCATTAATGCCGAATGATTACAACATATTCGCATGGGTGTTATTATAACCTTTAAAGCCTTAAAAGTGTTTTCTACAACGCATTTTCAAAATATAATTTTAGGATAAAATAATAAAATGATCAAGTCTATGTTATCAAGTACCAAGGTAATAAAAACTTAAGAAGTATTGTCGACGCACCTGTAGCAGCAGTGCAATGTGTTCTCGGCGGCTGTCTTCAACTTTTCTCTGTACACAGGTGCCACCGTATGCAGCACATACTTTGAGGGCAGATTGTATCCACGCGTGATGCGCACATCCCCAGTGCGGCACTCTGAATTGGGAATAATCAGAATATATTAGTTGAAATGTTATTGTACGATTCAGAAAAACCAATCTTTCTCACCCTTAACGGTAGTGCTCAGTTCCTCCCGCAGCTGGTTTCCAGCCACGGTGAAGATGCGCTCCGATATGCTATTGCTTTCAGTCAGAGTCTCATCGCTGGTATTTGTGATGGCATCCACCTCCAATGTGGTCATGTCACCATCCCTAAAATTGTATACCAAATTATAAATAATCTCAAATTTCTGGATAAGCTTAATAATAGAACTTCAATACTTTTTAATACAATTTAATTTTATTTAATGTATACTTTTAAGCAACTTACCAGATTACAAAACGATTGTTGACTTCTTTGGACAGTGGGAACGGACTGCGATTGTGTCGTGGTCCACCCAAAGTCGAATAGTCCGTTATTGGCAGCCGAGTGTCTGTTTTCTGTGAGCCACCCCAAGTGGCCAGGTTGTCCAGTTTGATGAGCTAAAATAACAAATATGAAAACTCCAGCTTCCCGAAAGGAGTATTTTATAGTACTTACACATGAGTTGGAGCTGGATTCGAATGCTTTGAAGTCCACATTTGAGTTCGTGTCGAGACGCATTGCTCTGAGGAACAAAAAATTAATTAAATTAGTTATTTGCCCCGGTACTTGAGTCATTAATCACTGATCAGTCTTCAACTGGCTAAATTTAGTTAGCCAACATTATAACCTGTTCTTCACACTCAGTTTTTCAACTTTTTTTTTATTGTTGCCTTTTCCATTTAGGTCGACCAATTTGTTTACAATCAAATTATTTGTTGACTGGTTGTAGCCAGTTTCATCTTGCATAATCCCAAATGTGAATACAAGTCACTTATTTGTGGCCATAAGTTATCTGCGTCTGCCTAGAACTTCGCGAATGAATCACGAATGAAGCTAGCTGACACCTTGACTATTTCTCAAACCCATGTCCGCATGAAAGTGTAGTGAATGAAATATGTAAATATTGACTTTTTAATTGTCATCGTTTGTTGTCATCACGTAGACGGAAGATCTTAATTCGCGGGTAAATACAAAAAAAGGAGAAGGGAAAATGCTGAACTTCTATTCCATTATATGGGGAATGAGTGCGAGCTGAGGCTATTGAAAATCGCCAGATACAAAAGGGCTGCTGCGATGAAATCCCACCCCGCTCCTCCCGCTCAACCTACGCGCTCAACCGCATGTGCGTCACGAGCCAAGTGAAAGGTGAAACATGAGCAAAAAGCCAGAACACACTTTCCAAGCAGTTCGGGATAAAACGCTTCCAAGTGCATACTGCAGCTGCGTTCCCAATTGCCGTATCAGCTCGATGGGCCGTGACCACGCCCACCAGTTGAACCCAGAGCCCTTTAACCTTTTCAGGTACAAAAACATCTCGCCGGGCAATGTTTGCTTTTAGCCACTTGTACTTTGTGCATATGACTCTGGCCTGAATTGGGGCTGTACTATATACACATAGTGCCGAACAGATCACATTGTCATGGATGTATGGCGAGTGGGTCTGTGCTATCACACAGAGCAAAACTTTCCACAGTCGCATTATCCGCGAATGTACGTTATCTGTTAGTTGTAAATAAAATAGAATGACAATAAAAACAGACCTCTAGAGCTAAAAATAAGATAAATAAGCAAATTGGTATAGTTTCTGAGAAATTTGTCAGTTCGTTTTTATGTTTGTCTAACAGCTAATCATTATCTGCGCAACTGATATATTTTTATTGATCAAGAGCCAAGACAATAATGGTAAAGATGCTGCCAACCAAAGTTACGGATCCAACTCAAATCATTGGTTTAAGAACTTATTTTAAAGGCTATAATACCCTCTTATTATTGGGCAACTTTCTACGTGCCCTGACATCTTAAATACACACAAGTTCTCAAGTAAAAAATTTTGATACAGATAACTAGCTTTTAACCATAAATGCGGTGTTTCTGGAGATGATGATATCATCGATAGATTTCCACCTTAAAAGCATGCCGTATAACGTAATTTCAATTGTCACACCAATCGGAAAATAGCAATTAGCCTCACATTTAAATGTTCTCAATGGGGCATCCCAGAACTGTGAGTTAAAGGGAGATGCAGAGCTTTAGGGGATCGGCAGTTGACCGAGGGATTGCATAAGTGCTGACTGGGGCTTGTTCTCAGTGGGGAACCCTGTATACAAGTCTGACTGGTCTAACCAGCAATCAATTTGACAAATATTTTACAGCTCGTTAACTTATGGTTATTGTTTTTCCTGTTAAAGTAGAGTTTATTGTTGGACTCTATACAACAGAATGCCAAATGACGCCTCAACTGAGTTGGCGTTCTGCTTAGATTTGCCGGCTAACCACTAAATATTTGTCAGATAAAAAAGTAAGTATTGCTATTTTTTTATCTTTAATAAAGAAGTAGCAAAAGGAATGCAAATCCCACATCAGATAAAAATATACTACAAAAAATCTAAATATGGTAAATAAAAATATTATTTCCATTGTTGAATTTTTTTGCAGAAAATTCTCCAACTGTCATGGTGTTCTCTGAGCAGCCAGAAGATTCGCTTTAAGCTGCAACGTGCGGTGCAACTGTGGCAGCCAAATGGCAGGCCAGGCTCTGGCTGATAACTGGCTTTGCAGTCATTCCTGGGATTGTTTTCAGCATGAGCAATCACGGCGAGAGCCATCAGCTCCTCCTCGTCCACCCACTGTTCCCTGCTACTCTCTGGTCGCAGTCCAAGGGGCGCCCATGTGTTTCCCTTCCTGCCTTCGCCTTGCCTTAAATTTGTCTTGCCAGTTGGCGTGCCCGAGTCAATTACATTACTTCAACTGTGCTGCATGGCATGATTTCTGCCCTCACCCGTGGAAAGCAAGGTGGGATGGATATGGTTATTGTGAAAAGTAGCAGGAGGCAAACAACTTAAATGAAAAATTTCCATGGGTATGGGGCTAATATTAGTTCAATGATACGAATCCCTGCTGATGGCAGACAACTTTGTTTTCAAAATAGTTGAGAAAATGTAATGGAATAGAATATACATATTTTCAATAATTATTCTTCATTCGTGCAATTATCACATGTAAAAAACTCGTTTCCATAAAGTGTAGAAAAACGTCCATTAAATTTTAGAGACAGTCGTAAATAATTTTTGTTAAATAATAGCGAAGTGGTATCTTAAAGTCTATTCCTGAGAGTATTTTTCAGTCGGATCCTTCCACAGGTCTACATATATGGGATTTTTTATGGGACTCTCGACGCGATTCCCTTCGCCCACCGTTCTCATTTCGGCAAGAAATGCTGCCAGCAAGTTTGTTTACGCTACACGCTCAATCCGCCAAACTGTTGCATAATAAATGCGAAATTGTCGCCCACATGCCAAGGCCTCTCCGTCGGGCTGGGCATGTTCCAAAAAAATAAATACAAAAAAAATCAAGAAAGGAAGGCTAGCTCCGGGGCCCGAAGCTTAGAATACCCTTGCAGACCAGTTGTTTTGAAACCGTTCGATAGTTTGTTTGGCAGCTATAGGATGTGGTGGTCAGATTTTTTGTTTTTAATCTTAATGTTCAAATTATGCTCACATCGTTCCTATGGCAAATATAAGATACAATGGTCCGATTTCTAGAAGATATTTAGGGTACGTTGAAATAGTCTTTAAATATTGATTTCTAAAGAATGAATCAATTTACTTTAAAATTTTGTAATTTATTTCACTTTTTCCCAATTGTTAATATGGCAGCTATGTGAAGTAGTTGTCCGATTCCGGCCTTTCCGACTTATATATACCTATATACTTACATACCTGCAACAGAATGAAGGTTGATGCAAAGGTACAGCCCGATTTTAATAGCTACCGACAGCCGGTCAGACAGACGAACAGACGGACATGGCTAGATCGACTTGGCTGGTGATGCTGATCAAGAATATATATACAGTTTGGGTCAGTGTTGTCTCCTTCACTGCGTTACAAACTTCTGGTCAAAATTATAATACCCTCTGCAAGGGTATAAAAATCAAAAAAAAAAAAACTTGGCTTTTGTTGCCGTCGTGGGGCATGTAAAACTACAGGAGGAGCAGCAAGCATTGGCATTAGTAGTGGCAACAAATCCAACTGGGCTGCGCTTGGCACGAAACGAAACGGAGCGGAGCGGAGCAAAGTAACAGCTTACATATACACTCCAGCACATTAAGTATACGACATGTGTGTATGTGCAGGTTGTTGGCATTGTCCTTTGCCTTTTAATCTCTAGACCCGAGAACAAGCCAAAATCCCCAAAAACAAAGCCAGTGGCAATGGCAGTGGCAGTACCAGTCGGGAAGCGGTCCGCGATTTGTGTATCTTTGGAATTCAGCGTCAAGTCACCAACAGCCAAATATTTGTTGTTTATATTTATTCCGGATACGTCATAGGCGGGACCCGGCCTCGACTGCTGGCCATGTTTGGCTTTGTAACGCTCTTTCAATCATTAGCCCAGCCGCGTTCTCAGCTTAGTTCAGAACGACAACAATGCCACCGAACCACTGACGTCACCCCAACCGAGATTAATTTGGCATTGCCATTGTTAACGACAAATTGCAGCAATTTTCCAGGCATTATCTACCCCCAAATTGTGTCAAATTGTCGCAGGTCCAAATACTAATTATAATTTGCAGCAGTCATCCTATTCCATCCCACCTGAGCCCCAACTAATGCAATAGTTGAGGCATTAAATGGATGGTCAAATACTCTGCTTTGGTATGATAGCACATGCGTTCCATCAAGTTATTGTTGCTGTCGTGCCTGGCCAGCTCCAATGACCCCATTAAGCTGGCCTGGCTGTCCGACCGAACAATAACTCCAATATTATGCGGATTGGTTGGGGAAATTACATTTCTATTAAGGAAATTCCACATACATACGTACGCATATTGTATGGCGGCAAATGCTAAAGCGCTTATTAATAATTGTCTGTTTGGGGATGGTCGACAGTGGGTCGACACAGATCACTCAGAATATTTATTTGGCCAACATCTTACTTTAGTTGATAAGAAAAATTCAGTTATTAATACCGATTAATTTAATTTCTAGTCTAAATTCAAATTTAATTTTCTGCTATTAAAAGTCTGTCCCTTGATATCTATAAATGCAGTTCTTCAGGGTCATGAATCCAATTTGAATAATTGGAATGACCTATCTCACTGTCATCACTTGGAATATTTTATTACCGTTTGGGAACTAAACACCAATTTCCCCAGTTTAGTTTTCATTTTGTGCAAACAACTCAGCAATTACATTGCCCATTGTGATCGCCCCTTGATGTTTCGAAGCAATTTCAATATTGCTTGATAGCTGAGCTGCAACTGTTCGAGTCACGGGGGTTTCACTTTGAACATTATTGAGGCAATTAACCAAGGACCTCGGGGGATTCGGCGCCATCCTGCCTTGGCCTGAAACACATGCAGCTGGCCAGTGGAGCGGAAAATATGGATTGATAGCTGCATAGCTGGATAGCTGGATATGAAGTTTCCCAGTGGCGGGAGAAACTGCAGTCATATTTGATATTCAGCACACGTAAACCCAATAAAAATCCATGTTCTGTGCGAAAGCCAAACCAACTTTTCGGACCGGTTCTGAGCTCAATCAAATGCTTCACTACTTGCTTATTTATGTATTTTCGTTTAAATTTCTTATGCATTCCCAGCCGATGTTGCAGGACGTACAAAAAAAGGCGGAAAATTTGGGTAAATTGGGTGGAGGGGTCTGGACGTGGTTCGAGGTAAATGTTGTCAGTGAATAAACCTGTCACTGAATGAACTTTAGCCCACCCACAGCTAAAACTACGGGCAGCCAACTTGCTATTAAGCCGAAGTCATAAATAATTAGTTGTTGCACAGAAAAAAATGTTTAATATTATATTAAAATTCAATTTTAATTATCTCATTCATTAGTTCTTACAAACATACCATTTTAGATAATTATAAGTTCCACTAGTACTTGGCTAATGAAAATAAGTTTATCTGTTTGAAGTGAATAATATTGTTGCCAATTCGAAAACTATATTTAGAGCTCTATTGCTTTACTAGGCTTACAATGATTCTATTTTTTCGTGTGTACCCCCCACCTCCCACCCCTGTGGCAACCCCTCTGCAGAGCTGAGAAGTGGAAGTTGCACAAGCTCGGCTCTTGAAGGTTATTCCACATTTTTCTGTTGGCCCCACGGATACCAGCGTATTCAAAAAGAGTGAGTGTGTGCGCGTGTCTCTTCGAAATTGCTTCAGTGTGTGTGTGTGTGTGTACCAGTATGGGTTGCGTATTTATATTCACCCTCTCGCAGTCAAAGGACGCTTTCTGCTTTCCACAAACAAAATCAAAATACAAATACTGGTTATTGTATAACCGAGAATCCAAGTAGCGTTGCTGGCCTCGTTTTCAAAAATGCACACACACCGTTTTTCGAAATGAAAACACCAAAAGACAGCACACAATCCAGCCCTACACACAGATACTCGTAAACCGTTAACAGGGCGAGGGGGCGGTGGGCGGAGACGGGTTCGGGAGTGAGATAAACGAAAACGCGGTAGTTGGTCAACGGTAGGCGCGGCGGTGCTTCAGGTGTGTTTGTATGTGTTGGTGAGAGGGTAAGCCAGTGTGTGTTTCAGTATGTGTGTGTGTGTGTGTGTGTGTACTGGCACGTGTAAGAGTGTGTGTGCATTTGCAATCCAAACTTTACGGGTTTTACGCACTCGCTTCGTAAATCAATGAATCAAACTCGAACACCACTCGGCGGAACTGGCCTTTATCACTAGGTATTCGGTTGCTTTTGATTTTCTTCTTCGAACTTCACCTTGTGCACTGTGTGTTTGGTGTGTTGCAAGTTACTGTGGCTCTCGGCTCAAATCGAATCGCTTCTTCTCGCTCGTTTTGCCACCGCTCGTCAGAATTCCGCGTTCGAAACTGAAGCAGCGAAAGCTTTCGGCCCAGCTTTAAACATTCAAAAACTTGCTGGCAGTGGGGTCGAAACTCCAGCGCAGGAATACACTTATTTTTGCAGTAATATCGCATAAAATACCGAAAATAGTTACTCTGGTGGGTAAATATTCTAACATATAAATGACTTCTGCATGTTCACCTGCTTCGATTGTTTAATTTTGATGATAAAGTTTAAATTTAATATTATCCATTGTTTAGATCCCTGTAGAGTTGTTTTTAATTATCAAGACCCGTTACTTAACTTATTTACTTAAAGTAATTTCATTGGCCGGACTTGTATTCTATTTGATTTTTCAATGTAATATACCTTACATTGAATACCTGGTTTAACATTATTCTCAAAATAGAAAATGAAATATTTAATATTTATTTTTTTAGTTATGTTAAATGAAAGTTTAAAAAGATACGCAAGATCTTTGCTTAAAATCGATTTACAAAAAATACCAAAAACTTATCGTCTATCAACATCTGACAAAAGCTGAATGGCATAAATGTTAGCTTCAGAAAGCTTATTTTAAAATTGTTGCGCGAATAATTGATTTTTTGACTTGGTGTAGGACCGATGATTACGAGTACTATTTAGTAAATTATATATTTATTTTAAATATGCACCATCAATAAGCTATCAACCAAAGATATTGCCTTTAGCGTCGCTTCGGTTAGCGTTCCGTGTGGCTTTTGCTGCTGGCTCATCTGCATAGACTTGTTATCTATTTTTGGCTTGCTGAGTATCTGACGAGGCACGCGAAAAACTCTTTGGGCCATTAACAAGCTAATCAAAATGCATAAATCACCAATATACAAGATACCAACTACAAAGTTGCTGCCGCATGGCGATCCATTCACCTGCGGCCAATGTGTATTTGTCATATTTTCAACCTATCAACGACTTCATGGACCCGGTCCGGGTCATATAACATGGACGCTAGACGTAGCTAGACGGCGACTGCAGTTGATAAAGAAAAAAATTATACAATTACCAAAAACACATGCGAATTAAATTGTAGAAAAAGTGAAACCACCAGCTGAAGCGAAAGCCAACCAGCTGGAGATGAAGATGAAGTTGTAGCGCCAGCTGAAGTCGAGGTTGAGGCTGTTTTCAAGCCTTATGTCCGAGTCCCAGTCACGGGCTAAGATGCATTTCGGTGTGTCTCCGACGACTCCTCTCTCATAATTGGCAGATGTTAGCCATAAAATTGGAAAGGAGGAAACGGTTGGCCAGCCAATGGAATGGCCAACTGGTTATAGATTGTGATTTCAGCTTCTCTAACCCATGCCCATAATCAAAACCCCAACCCATGAGTAATAAACGCTTGGGCAGATTTATAATTTTTGTTTTTTGTATTTTTTTTATTTTTCGTCGGTTTTATACTTTTTAGGTATTTTTGTTTGTTTTTATTGAAATTCCTTAGATCGCAAGAAGCGCACAGAAGTAATATGTATGGTAATTGTTGTATATGGTATAGATATAGATACATTATTATTATTATCATTTATATATAATGTAATATGTAAGAAATATTTGTATATTGTTGTGTGTGGGTGTGGGTGTGTGTGTGTGTGCATTTGAGGGGTGTATGTATGGTGTCCGTGTGGTGTGTTTTTGTGGGCTGGTATAATAATTAGATATACGTAATTAAGTATATATTATATACAAATCTCAATGGATTGTTGATTGATTTGCTTGAATTTACAGTTATATTTTGTATCTGTATATTGTATCTTTATCTGTATATGTAGATGTATAAATTTAAGATTACGCGCTAGAGATATTTCAAAAAATGTCCACTCTCTACAGGCTTATCCAACTAACATACAGCTAAATAATATATATGTGTATATATCTAAAAATTTTATTGTATTGTATTGCATCTAAAACACAATCCGCCTAGCCCAGGCATTAGCTATGGGACCCAGATAAAAAATAAACCATTTTCTTTGTAGCTAGCAAAACGAATGAATTCGGACAGTTTTCGTACATTCTTCTTTCTCCATTTCAATTAGATTCCTTCTGGATTTTTTTTCTTTTTGGTTTAGATTTATTCAGTTTAGTTGCGGTTTCAGTTTCAGGTTTTTTCTCGTTTTTAAGTTTGCACTAAGTAAAATGTCTTGCAGACTGCTTACACGACCACCGGGTCGGGCGATCGGGCAATCAGTTCGCAAATTGGAATACGTTGGCTTTGGACCTTGTCGAATATGCATATAGATAGATAATCTGGATATATACACATACATACAGCGTACATCGTACATTATGTCACAATGTTTAAACTAAAGTTAATACATAAATTCAAAACACAAGTTCAAGGTTAACATTATACAAAATCGTGTAATTGGTAAACAATTCTCAAAGTTCTTAAAGAATGCGCACAGAGAGGAAACATCGTAATCATCATCGTCATCAGCATTGTCAAACCTTCAGCGTTTCAATTCTTATTTGTGGACCATTTGTCTTTCATTTGTTGTGGATATAAATATATATTTTCATGCGTGTATATAAATATATGTACGTTATATATTTTTTAGTCGTTTGTTGTATTTTGTTGCAATTGCAAAAAAGAGGCTTACACATAAAGCAATAATTACTTGATGTTTTTTTTTTGTTGTTTGTTTTTGATTTGTTGTAGCATTCAAGAATTGATTCTCGTTTTGAATTATAATTGTTTGCTTACACAATATTTAGATTTGTTTATGCATATCAGCTAACCATTCATAAATTATCACCCATCTGAATTAATTTTCTCACCAATCAATCATTAGCATGTTGCTGTTGCTTGACACACCGAAAATATTTAACAAAACATCTCTCAGTTTTTCGTTCAGAGATTTTCTCGGTTTGATTGTTTAGACATTAATTTAAGTTAAAAATATTGTGAATTGAATTTCATTGAGCAACTTCTAATGCTGAGATACACATACACCAAACAAATACATTATCTTCCTCGTCCTCCGACATCTACAGTTCAATTTGACTAATATTTACATATCGTTAAATTTATCGTTTCAGCCTGCAATTAGATAGTTTCTTGGAATTTCTAGATTGGAACCCAACACTCCGCCTTCATCTGTGTCTCCACCCTCCCCGAACCACGTCGAGGGGGTCTGGCTGCTGCACTTGGCATACAAAAAGGTCAATTCATAATTAACAGGCTATATCATATGCATACAGTTTTTTGTTGTTGTTGTTGTTGTAGTGTGTGAGTGTCTGAGTGTTTATTAAAAAATACAATGTTGGTGGAAATGGGTTGCAGGTTGGCATATCAAAAATTAAGTCATTTATCGCTTCGGGCTTTCAGGGGGGTTATTTATTACAAAAAAAATGAGGAAAATTGAAAAAGATGAAAACGATTTTTGACCAAGCAAACAGACAAAATTTTGTTATTACATTACTTTTTTTTTTGGTTTTTTCTTTTTTAAGATTATACAAATTTAAATTTAGTCCTCTTAGGCAACGCAAGTTACACAAGTAGCGTGAGTTTGTGTGCGAAAGGGGAGAGTTAGAGTTAAGATTCTTAGGAGAGCCGAGCTGCTATCCTAATTGAGTAGTTTTAATCGTTTTCTTCCTTTTGCGGGGATTGTGTAAGGGTGCTGACTATATTTTTTGTTGGTTTTTGATTTTGGGTGTCTGTTCAAAACATCTAACAGCGGCTATAGTTCAGTCTGAGGCTCGAACTCTCGGGGAGTGGTGCGGTGGTTATATTAATAAAATAGGAGCGTGTGCTAGTTTGTCGTGGAAATTCGTCACAGTTGCCGGATTCAATTATATAGAAAAGGAACAGGAAATCGGACCTCTGATCGTACAGTTACCAAAAAAAAAAAGCCAACTGATAATGAATCATAAATCAACAGTAATCAAAAATACCCGGGGGCAAGGCAATCAAACATGACGCTCGTCTCCTTCTTCAGCCTAGGCAAATGAATGAAGGGGATGTTGCTGCTCCTGTTGCTCGGTCACGTTGAGGTAGGAGTCCTCGCCCAGCAGCAATACACTGGGCGCTGAGCCGTCGTGCGGATAGAAATAGGCAAACTGACCGCTGTATGTGCCCGCCGCCTTCCTGCCGCCTTCCTTCTGCATGTTGTAGTAGACGGGCAGTCCGTTGATCTGCTGAGGTGTCAGCACCAAGCTGCCCGTGATCCCTCCTCCTTCTTCTCCCCCTCCACTGATCCCTCCTGCTAATGTTCCTGCTGCTGACCATCCTTCTCTCTCTGATAATGCTTCTTCCTGCCCGGTTCTGCTGCTCCTTCTGCTCTTCTTCATTGTCCTTGTCATGGTTTTCGTCGGTTTTGCTGTTGTGGCTTCTGCTATTTCTGTTGCTACCTCGATCTCTGTGGCATCTTGAGTTTGATTCTTGCCCTTGTTCTTCTTCTTCCTGCTGCTCTTCTCGCTATTTGCGGGTGCGATCTGATTCTGGTTTAGGGTACCGGGTGCTGCTGATGGGGATGGTGGTGATGGTGATGAGGATTGTGGTGCTATCGGTGCTGTGTCTAGTGGTGGTTCAGTTTCAGTCAAGAGCATTGATCCCCATGCATTCGCTGACCACTGTGGCTGCTGGAACTGCTGCTGGTGCTGCTGCTGATACTGCGGATGCTGCTGCTGCTGCTCCAATCACGTGCTCAGCCATGTGGAGTTGCACGTGCAGATGGTGCTGGGGATCACAGGTGCATAGTAGACGCCATTGGCGTAAATGAGTCCCGGCGGACCGGCCTGTATCTGTATGGTCTGTGGGGCGGACGTCGCCGTCTGATCTGCGCTGCTTGTGCAGCAGACAGCAGCGGGAGCAGCCTGTTGCACATAAATGGTCTGCGCCTGGCCCGTCGGCGGTGCCTGCGAGACCAAGGTCAGTGTGCCAGCCTGCTGAGGCTGCTGTTGCTGCTGCTGCTGCTGCTGTTGCTGTTGCGTCTGTGTCTGCTGTGGCGCCTGCTGCGCTGGGTCCAGGAACTGATGCTGACGTTGCTGTTGGTGTTGCTGTTGTTGCTGCTGCTGGTGTTGCTGTTGCTGCTGCTGGTACTGCTCTTGCTGCTGCTTCTCCTGCTTGTTGAAGAGCACCTGGGCGGCCAGCGACTGGATTAAGTGGAGCGTCTGACGTCGCTCATGGCCCATCAGACACACCGTCGACATCTCGACCACCTCGCGTAAATGCATCAGGTACTGATACTGCAGCGGTTCCTCATCGACTCCCCAGAAATGGTTACGCAAGTATGCCTCCAGTTTGGTGGTCTGCGTATTAATGTCTGGGAAATCGATGAAGAAGCGCGAGCACATGTAGCGCTCCAGGGTCTTGATGAGCTGCGAGTCGACGGCCTTGTAGTTGCGCACTAATAGATTGCAGTACTTGAGCAGGCCGCCGCCTCGTATCTCCTCCGGCTGACGCGTTGAGATCAGTTTCTTTTGCAAGTGGTAGAGGGCCTCCTGGAAGTCTCCGTACACCGACTCGCCGACCACCGTCGGATAGAAGTTCTCCGAGATGGGCAGCGCGGCGCAGTCGTAGAAGAGCAGCAGCGAGTCGAGCACGATCTGGAACGAGTCCACCGAGAACTCGAACTGTCGGCGCATCGAATCCACGAACTTCAGTTCGACGTTCTTGTGGCCGGGCGAGTTGCCCAGCGAGATGAGCGACCAGCGGTCGCCGTCATTGTTGTTGTTCACCTTGACCATCTTGCCCACGTATGCCTCCTTGAGGGAGCACGGGTAGATGCGCCGCTTGCAAACGCCCTCCGGCATTAAATCGAGGAGCGTGTTGAGCACGGCCACCTTCACGCGATCGAAGACTCTGGGCGTACTGAGTTCGATGGCAAATATTAGGTCCAGGTCGTTGTACGGCTGATCCTCGCTGGCTAAAACATGACTAGCTGCCCCGCCATTGAGACGGATGTCCTTAACTAACACCCCGGCGCCGCCGGCGTTCACCTCCGCCTCGAGCTTGCGCCGCACCAGATTGACCAAATCCTTCAGCGTCACCTCCAGCGTGGGAAAGTTGCCGCGACCGTGAATGGCCACCTTCTCGTCCATCACATCATGAAGCTTGCTCACCTGCTCGAACGAGAGCACGGCGAGCCTCTGCGTCCCCCCAGTGTCCACGCTCTCCAGCGATCCGTGGTCCGAGGTGGACGCGATCGAGGAGCCGGAGCTCGGTGACGGCGGAGGCGTCTCAGTACCTCCGTCCGAGTGGAAGCCATCGTCGATCTGATAGACGTCCATTCTGTTGCTGCGCTGCTGGTGATATAGCGGTTCGGCTCCGTCTAGTGTCCCGCACTGCAATCAAACAACAAATAAAAAGGTTACGGTTAGTACAGTATCAAAAAAAATGATATTACCGAGTTTTTCTACCAAGTATTCCGTATCTGTTTGCTATGATAGATATCTGCTAATGGAATTGTTTAGGCTAGACTACCATCGTTGTATATTGTGACTGACTATGTGCAATGTGATGGTGGCTCCTTTCGAGGTTTACCAACCCGAATTTTGTATTAGGAATTTTGTGTGGAGGTGGAAATGTCTAGGTCAAACGAATGAAATCTGGGTAAAAAGCAGCTGACTGACTTTGGAGAGCCTCGTTGTTGTTAGAGAAACAATTGAGATATAACTAGCAATTTGTTATAAGAATGAAAAAGTTAGGAACAAATAGGATATTGAAAACTTCGATATTTTTTAAATTGAGAAAAAGAAAATATTGTATTACAGCATCCAAAAGATAGATAGTTTGGGATCAATTTGTTTGAAAGGCTATTCCAAGAACCCGAATTAAAAAATTAAACAACAAATAATTGTATATTGTGGCTATGGGTTAATTGCTAAAGATTTCGGAATCCATCCTCTTTTCCTAACCTGCCCCCATCAATGATTTTTTTGTTTTTCATCATCATGATATTTTCACTGTTATTTATTTATTTATTTTGCCATTTTTATCTAGCCAATGCCAAATGCCGCCCGGGGCTTCTTTTAATTAATTAATATGCTTTAAATTTGCTAAATTTGTCTATCGCTGTGGCTGTTTGGGTGTTTTTTTTTTTTTTTTGTGCTGTTGTTTTTGTTCAAACAAGCAGCCTACGCGCTAAACATTAAATTCTGTGCTATTTATTGCTTATTTTATTCCACTCTTTTTCTGTGTGAGCGGTTTTATTGTTTGTGTTCTCGTCTAAAGCAACCGTAATTTTTGGCAAGACATTCAATTGGAAGGTACGTATCGGATCGAAACGGTTTGAGACGAAAGTTCCGTGTTATTATCGGGGCTACGTTTTCGATTCTGACGCTGTCACTGCCGCTGCCTGCTCGTTTCCCCAAACGTTCTCTTCTATACTCCGAATCCGAATCCCATTCCCCAAATTTTCGCCTTCTGTTTTGTGCTACTGTTATACATGGCGAGGGGCTATTATATCGTTTAGCTCTATCTCTTGTATAAGTTTTATCTGTGAACCAGTGTGTGTAGATGTGTGTGAGTTTTGGGTTCTCTCTTTTTATCATTTTGTTTGTGCGTTCACAAAAAAATTAAGTTTTCTGGCATAACTGGCCGCCGCCACACAAAATATATATGTATATATAAATATACTATATAATATATACCGCATAGCTAAAGAGGCTAGCGACGATTAGGGGAATTAGAGAGGTGGATGTGACGGTGGCGTTCGTGGTGGGGTGGTGAACGAGTTAAGGAAGGCACTTCGCCGATTGCCATAATACAATTCAAATAGATTCTTGCTCGCATGATTCACATAGCAAAACAACTTAGTTAACCCCGAGAATATGCCACTCGGACCACTCGACCTGCCGATTTGCACAAGTCGCATGCAAATCTAGCCGAATGCTCCTCAACAATAAAATATTGTATCATTATGACGTGATAGCCACATTCTGTGACTAAAACAATCATGTTGTTGATTAGTGTTGACAGCTTGGTTAGATAAATTTAAGAAGAGGAAATCTTTTACATTTTTGCCTGGTAATCTCTTTTAAACGCTTTTTAATTAATTAGCAAAAAATTCACTTTGGCTGATGCAAAAAGTGTACTTATCGCACTTATCACTTCCTGAAGATAACGCTTTCAAATACTGCTGAATAGTATGAATTATAGAAGTTGGCGAAATTTCATCAGGGCTTTATTTAATGTGATCTTTTTGGCATTTTATATTAATCTCTAAACTACACAAATGAATGTTTTCCCAGTAAACCCAGTAAAATATTCGATTTATTATTATAAGCTAAAACTAAAATTTGTTATTTTCGTTTAATATCAAAATTCGAGTTCCTCTAAACTTTGTCAACACTGACAGCGAGTGAGACTGAACTACGAATAAGAGTGCATTAATTTGTGCTTAGTTTTCGTGTGAATTGGGTAATATAACTAAATTCTCTTTTGGGTCCGGGGTCGGAGCGATTCCGCTTTGCATCTTGAGAACTGCCGCGTGGCTGGGTTCACACTTTATCTGCGGAACGGAATACACCCGGGCATTGTTATTCAGTCAGCTCCAGTTAAGTTAACGTTCTTTTTTTTCAAAGTTTTTGCTGTTCTGCTGGACAATTAGTTATTTATTAATTGCTATTGACGTCGCATTCACATTGGAAATTGTGGCTGCCGTTGCGCTGTCGAGCATTTATTGTAATTGTTTAAACTGCATTTTCAATCGAAAATTCGCCCTTGACGAATTGTGTGCAACTTTCCTGCGAATTTCCACAGAGTAAATGTTTCTTTTTTTTTGTTATCTCATAACAACCTTTGAAACGGAATTAACACTTTTGCACTTGTTAATGGTTTAGACAAAGTGTGAAATCAAATCAAATTTGATAATTTCTCTGTAAATTACTTTCTATAGTTTTTACGTGCTTTTTTATAGCCGAATTTAATTTCACAATTATACACTCAAGTTGACATCTTTTCGGTGACAGATACATTATTGCAGTAATTTTCACCAATATCAAACTGCTCATTATCGGCATTGTAAGCTAAACTTTATTGGGCATATTGTCATTATCATAACTGTATTTCAGTGGCTGTGCAGCAGCTTCAAGACAACATGCAAACAGGTGCAAGAGTTTGCGTGTGTGTGTGTGGCTGGCCTAGACGGACTGGTCTCAAATAAAAGTGAAAATCGTTGTTTTTTCTTTCGCCTCCCGCTTCTATTTCTCTCTTTCGTGGCTAAGGAAAGCAGCAACAACCCAACAATGGCAGAAAGTCTCTTAGAGAAAAAAAAAACTCAAAGCTTAAATAGCCCACACGCATACACGCGCAAACACGTATACAGTGGCGGTCAAATGATAATGATTTTTCACTTAATTATAAAATATAAATATTACAAAATATTTAAACATTTCGTTTGGCACATTTCCTGCTAAGTAACTAATGATCAATATATTAAAAGGACATTGTCAATTAATTTCACAATAATGGCTTTGCTTTTGTAAGATTAACTCGAATTCACGAGTGGACTCAAGATTTGTCCCTTTATTTTGAAATTAACCGACATAGCTATTATGTCGACCGCAGCTGTATAAGTGTAAAGGCTTAGTTTTCTGTTTTGTTTTATTTTATTTTATTTTTTTCGTTCAACGTACCCGACAGAGAGTGCAAAGTAAGTAGGCAAAAACAAATATGGATTCCGTGTGGATTTTGTTTTAGCACCGCATCACCATCGAAAATGGTTGGGAAGAGAAACGAGGGGTGCAAAAAGGGGTGGCGATGGGTGGCCGGGTGCCCAATTGGCGCCTACTAAACGCGACTACGCGACTGCGAGTTTTCGATTCAATGCGATTCGATTCAATTCAACGCGAGTTTCGTTTGCGGCTCAGGCTCTGCGTGTTTAGATGCAAATATTTTTGTTATTCCAGCACTTCTTTCACACTTTTCTCACAATTCACTTCCACACACAGAAACACTTGACTTGACTGGATTTTGTATTTTATTCAATGCGATTCGATTCGATTCGATTTAAATTTTTGGCTCCTATTTTTTCTTGCTCTCTTTCTATTTTAGTTTGTAGCCGCCGTCCCGTAAGGCGTTCGGAAAGCAAATGAAAACCGCCGCTGCTGCTGGTGCTTGTAGCTGCTGCTGCTGCTTCTGCCGCTGCCGTTGGTTCGGCGGCTTCGGCAGCGACGCTTAGAATATTGGCGAGCGAATAAAAAAGCTCTCCCGCGCCAGCTGACGTCACAAGGTTTGTCCACCCGTTACTCTTAGAGTGTAAGAGTATATTGGGTGTGTGGAAATGAATGCAACAGGGGGAGGGAAGCTTTTTCCCGACTAACATATATTGTCTATTTGTTCACGCAAACTTTTAATTTTTAACAATTTTGTATTTTAAAACGTGTTAAGGTATACAACTTGTATAGCTGAAAGTTAAATTAAGCCAGAGTAAAGGGTATCCCATAGCTCAGCATACTCGACTAGCGCGTTCTTTCTGGATTTTTCTCTCTCTTGGTTTGAGTGGAATTCTGTTTGAGTGACTTTTTGGCTTGAGCTTTTTTAGAAGGGCAAGCACAAGCACCCACACACACATAGCCACAAAACCGTCGTTTGGTTAGTCGGTCGATCGAACTTGCGTCTCTCTCGCTCTATCCACTCTCTGCTGCATTGCAATGCGGGTGCTACTCGCTCAGCTGATAAAGCGATCCAGTAGAAGAATAAGAAGAAACAAGTCTGTCTCTAGGTGTGCAAGTGCGTGTGCATGTGTGTGTGTGAGCCGCTTTTAAGCCATTTTTGTAATGCATTTTTGCAGGCCGTCAGTTTTCGATTTCATTTTTTTGTACGCAACTCGCACCACTTCGTGCGGATTCGATATGCACTAGGAGAAAAACGTAGGCTAGTTTTTAACAGAAATCAAACATTTTAAGCTGATTATATACTTTTTAAACAATTACAAATTAAAATAAACCAAAAAATAAAATAGATAAGAGCTCCCGATCACATTTACAATTTCTAAAATGTAGGCCCTTTTTGACACTGTTGAACAAAGCCAAAAATTAAATAGGCCTGATACTGCATTTAATGTTATTCATAGTATCTTGAACATTACTTCTGTGATTGTATAAATGTACGCTAGGAAGATATATCAAATTAATTTGAAACGATATTGAAAATCAGCGCCAACTACTTCTGTGATCTTAGTGCCTGCCTATTTCTGTCCATGCTCAACACTAATTACCAATTTCCATTTGTCACAGCAAATCACAGACCTCAAAAATAAACCACGAAACAACAAAAAATAAGAACAGAAAACAAAACTACACGCAGAGCCACATTTTCAGATAGGAGAAAAAAGAAACGAACTGATAAGGCCGCCGAATTCTCCCAAATGCTCCCAAAGATTTGTATTATGTTAATTGCGGCGACAATGGAGCCAAAAATAAATACAAAGTTATGTGAATAATTATTTAGTACCGCCACAAAGCCTAGCAACAATAATCTATCTCTTCATATGGGGTACGTATATGTACATATATTGTATATCTGATATATGTATATACTTGTTTCGGCTGGTCTCCCCGCCGCTTATTTGAATTGGATGTGTTGGCCTTTATAATAGCCATAATGAGATGAACACAAAAATCAGATGCCATAATATATTCAACAGCACACTTAATTATTATTAAGCTTCATTAGCTTTACCGTTATTTTGCAGTGTAGTCTCGAGCAGAATAACTGTCGGTCGGTCGGTCTGGCCTACCGGTTCAATGTTAAATTTTAACAAAAATTTAACGAAACATTTTGCAACATTTTTGAAAGGTTGTTTGAATTGCTTGATTAATGCTCGTTCGCTCGTGATGGACGCCATAAAAAAATAACGGCAGCAGCGGGCGTCGCTACATTAAGTCAAGCGTTAATGTATCTTGCAGATACAAAACCATCTTGCACTGCAGCAGCATCAACACACGAGAAATATAATATAAGTCGCTGGTGCTGGTGCTGGTGCTGGTGCTAGTGCTGAGCTGAGGTCGAAGTCAGGCTAAGCTGGTTGCCATTATTAATGCTATTGTTGCTGTTTGTTGCCTGTTAGTTGTTAGTTGTTCGCTTTTGCCTCTATCTGTAGCTGATGATGTCTTGGCTCGACGCGACTCGGTTGTTTGGCAAGACGCAGACTTATTCAGGGCGACCCTGACCCAATAAACCGTGTCCATTGCGAATGTATCTGTATCTCACGCCAAGCTCTCTTCACTTGGCCACAGCGGAGTCAGACTTGGACATCAGATCCGCCGTTCAAAAAGGTTTGCCAAAATGCCGAAACGAAAGTAGCCAAATTCTAGCGGTCCCAACCCAGCCCAAAACAACCCCCACCCACTCCCTCCACCCACAACTCTCGGAATCACGAATGCAAATCGCAACTAATTGTTATGCCAAGCAACGGGCAACCACCAATACCCAAAACCTCAGACCCCAAACCCCCAAAACCGGTCCGACCGACATTTCGAATACGCATTCAATTCGATTCACTGCTTTTCGATATAATTCGATCCAACAAAATCAGCTTTGTTGATTGCCAGGCCAGACGGAGGGATACGCGGACGAAATCAGAAATCAGATTCACTTGCGTTTTTGGCATAGCTTCACATACTTCCAACCAGACTGAAAATGAAAGTGCCGACACGATCCGCGCTCAAGAATCGAGGAAATCTTGGGAGTTCGATTTGGGAATTATTTGGGAATATATATTTTAACTGATCCTAGGCTGTTATTTATTGGGTAATTACCCATTTTCCCGAAAACTAATCCTAATACGGAATAAACTGCCGATCGGAAGTACTATAAGACCTTTGCTGTTTAGGACAAAGCGGAAATTGAATTTCTTTTAACTGAAATTTTCTTCCTCTCTTCTTTGGTTGTCTACGAGTATCTACCGGCTGGCTATTGGTTTCGGCTTCACCTTTCAGCATTTTGCTGCTTTGTGACTTTCGGTTTTGCTTGTCTGGCGTCGCGGCTCTACTTTTGGTCGGTTTGGGTTTAATTTTCTTCTTTCTCTTCTGTGTCAGTCGGTAAAACCAAAACCAAGGCGAAACGTGACCCAGAATTTGATAGTGAGAGGGAGAGTCTGTTAAATTTGATTCGGATTTGATTGGACAATGGGCACCCAAATAATTTAATTCGCTTATAGGCTTGTCCCTCCCTCTTTTTTTGGTTCACTTTTGTTTTTTGTCGACTTTTATCCACTGATTATGCAATTCGTATAGGCCGCCCATTTGCGGCTCGTGTTTATACTAGTAATAAAATAAACGATTATTAACACAAAAAAAAACGTAAATAACAATAGGAATTGAGATTAAACAAATTTAGATTAAGCAATTTAATTGAAGTTCATTAAAAAGGAACACAAAATAGAAAGTAGCAGCCAAAAAAAGTCGAAGTTGAAAATTGTTCGTGATTTAGTTAATGGATAGGGAATTAGGGTAGCCAGTCTGCCGAATGTCCGCTCTTATACCAAATTCAATTTGTCAACACAAAAAGATTCTGATCAATCACAAATATAGACCCAGATACAGAAATTAGCTCATCTTTTGTTTGGCTTGTGACATTTGTGCAAATAATATTCTTAAAAACAAATTATGTAAATATTGTGTTTTGTTCATATTTTTTTCTCGGTTTTATAAATTGTTTGTCACAATACCTGGGTATTATTTAACCATTTACCGTTCAAAAACAGATTCAGGTGGAAATATTTACCTGAAAACGAAAAAGAAAAACAAATATTAAATTATACATTTTATGAATAAGTACATTAATTATACTTTTTATTGTTGTTAATCTATTAATACATTTTTATTTCTAAGCTTTCTGATTTCAATTAACTTTGTTTTTGATAGAACAATTTAATGTTTGATTGCAATTTGGCTTTAATCTGTTTGTAAAGCCCGAATTTTAAATTTAATTTATTTGTTTAACTATTATTGCGGATTTAATTGAGTTAAGTTTAATTTCGTTTTGCGTATCAACCGATTTCAATTAAGCGATTAAAGCCAACAGATAAACAAACTTTCAATTGCAAATGTCGTTTCGTCGCTTTTTTGCGTTGTTCTTCACTTTTTTTGTGATTCTGATGGCTTTGGAAATGGTGAATTGCTGTTCGCCTACTTTTGATATCATTTTGATGTGCTTTATGTGTCTAGAGTATTATTCTGTTGTGGTAGCTACTCATTGTTTTCTAGCGTGACTTTTCAGAATCATGCAACTTATAATTACAGCGATGTGACGATGAGTATCTGTGTATCTATGGGATACCCAGCAGAAACAAATAAACAAACGCTTGCTTGGGTAGGCAGAAATTGTAATGAAGTTTCGGCATGCGGATTTAGATGGGACGCCATATCGGGGCTGAGGGGTTTCTAAGGTGTGTGTGTGCTCTTTTTTCTACCTGCCTGTCGACGTGCCTTCCATCTATCAGTTAATGGCAATTTGACTCGGAATCAATTAAAATCGCTTACAACGAAACTCCGAGATACTTTCGTTGTGTGCGTCGGAACCGAATCCGGCAGACCTTGAAGCCCACACTTCACCCCCACCCCTTCACTACTTTGAAAGGCAAAAAAAAAGTCGAAAATTCGATGGAGCCGGAGTGTTTGTAATTAAAATTGATAAATGAGGTTGTGTGCTACTAAAACTGTTCTTTGGCCACTATCAATTGCTTCCTGGGAATTAAATCTGCTGCGCTCGAGTGTGCTCGCCACGAATCAAGTTAATATATGTATCCATATAAGGTGAGAAAAAGTACAATGTCTGTGGGGGATGCACTTCAATCTCGACAATGAATCTCCTTAAATAAACAATTGCCCATTATAAAAAACCTGCATTGTACGTATATTCAGAACGATTAATCTTCTGAACTCCATAAAGCATAATCAAAAATAGATAATTTCAGATATTAATGATGTTGACATTAAAGAATGAAAAGATATTTATTGACATATAAACAGTTTTAGTCAACCAAATTATAGTTGGATTTCCCATTGTCTTATTTACTTCCGCTAACGAAATTCAAGAAATGATACCCCAAAAAGAAATATTTCCGTTGGCAAAATGATAAGTAGAAAAACAAAAACATAACTAAGTAGAACATGCCAGGTAAGCTGAATAAAAAATGTCAACCGAACAATCCGAATTTATATATATGTACATACATCAGCTATAAGAAAAGGGAAAAACAGTTGTATCAACAGTGTGCCAGATTCAGGTGTGGATTAATTCGGTAATTTGGCTCTGTGAAGCACGAATGAAAATGTATCTGCTTAGTGATTTTATTCTGTTAGCTGCCACTCCCACTATTTTGGCATGCACCTCTTAGATGAAGATGACACTGACTGAGATGGAGAGGTTGTTTAATTACGAGCTGCATTTCCAACCCCACAAATTCTTACGACAATGTGGGTTGCCGATTAATGATGGGCTGGGGCTACTGGATGATGACTAATATCAGCTGGGATTTGCCTGGCCCAGATCGAGCTGTTGATTCACTGCTAACTTGGCACAAACAAGGCAATTAACTCATCCAGCTGGGGGCTTTGGCGAGATGAGCCAAACATGTCCTAAAGCTGATTTATGTTGCCCGAGTTAAGTGTCGCTTAAGTACTCAAGATTTAGGCCATCCTTATATTCATTTAAATGGCAATTTAACAAAATCGCTGCCCCGCCGAATTTCATTTTACTTCTCCCTTCCCATCACATCATTCTCTGGTGTACGAGTATGTCAGCGTGCAAAAGTCGCCGAGGGTTTATTGCCCCGAAGACGCTTAAGCATGCATATATATTAAACATACAAATAAATGAAATAAAAATAAAATCGAGATGGTGGCGAGCGAGCTCAGCAACAGCAACAGCTTTTGACAAGACGCTGAAATTAAATTAAATTAAATTGCCTTCACAAACAAAATTCGAAAAATGACTGCTTATTACATCTTATGTATAGACGACTCTCGTTCGACCGAGTAAATACGTACGTATGCATCAATTCAAGTCCGGCGTGCACTTTTGGTCTTATCATCAATCACCGCTCAGATGATTTTCAGGATGATGGAGAACGGATGAGAGATTCGAGTTCCAAAGCCAGCACGTGCAAGCCAAATCGGTTAATAACCTCGGCAAATCACGATCGCACTTACTCTATAATCAAAAGTAATCTCAATCTCAATCTCAATCTCAATCTAGAAACTACAATCTGTTATCTCTGCTGCGAGTCCATTGTGAATTTTTCATTCAACTCGTGCAATTGCAGCTGTCGCAGCAAAATGTTAGACGAGACTTCAATCAGAAATCATCTGGACTATTGGAATTGCTGATGGGCTTAGCAAATTGACCCGTGGCCAGTTTCTGCCCTTCCCACAGCCCAACTCTTGGCTGGAGAGTTTCTTGTTCGATTTTTCAAATTTTGTAATTTTACTTTCTTCGACGTGACAAGTCTTGACAGCTACGTGGCTGCCATTTCAAACGAATCGTAAAAAGTATTATGCAACAGGGAAAAATATAAAAAATAGTTTCATTTCGCTGGCTGAGGAAAATTGTAAATTGAATTATAAATTCAGCTCTTGCGGCAAAAGTTACGTCATGGCCCCCAGATACAAATTAAGCATGCTCCGAATCTCCTTAAGTTTCGTTTTTTTTTCTGTGCTTTTTGGCAGATTCTTGGAGCCACGCACTTGAGGCTGCGAATTGTTGAAGCACTGTTGAGTTTCTATCGAGTTTGCGAAGAGGATTGGCTGATTTCAATTCGGCGGTGGTGGGCATTGAAGTGCGAGCTGCGTAATCTGCTTATTAGACATGAGCCGATGCCTTCGGTTTGCTCAGCTCCACTCGAGTGCGCACCCATCAGAGTTGTAAAAATAGAAACCCGATTTCAATTATAGTTCTCTCGCCGTCTACCTACGAGATACATTTGTTGCGCTTGTGTCAGATTTGTGTTGAGTGCTGGATCAAGGAATGTGTCTTGAACTAATACACTACATGCCGAAAGGTTAGTCGCTGCAAAAGCAAATGCAAAAGCAAAGGCAGCCACAACCGAAAGTTCGTTCAACGCTGCACTGGCAACAATTGCAATTGTATTTGGCAGATACTTCGGGTATCTGCCAGAGCTCGTTTCTCGTTTCGCGACTCGTTTCGCTTCGCGTTGCGTTTTGCGTTGCGCTTTAGTTGGTCTCTGTGTCAGTGGAACTCTGAAATGCCACCTTGCCTCGGATTCGGATTCGCGTTCACGTTCGCGTTCGCGTTCACCATGCCTCGTGTATCTGTGGCAATGTGGCAAACATTCTGCTGCAGGCAATGCTTCGTTGCTCGACAGTAACAACAAAGCAACAACTACGCCGACGACGGATTGGTTTCAACTTTTCAAAAAAGTGAAAGGAGTTTCCAAACATTTGTATATTTATTATTATTATTATTATTCTCTTGTTTGCCGTTGCCAAATTAAATTTAAAGAAAAATGCTCAAAAAGATACGAAGATTTAATTTGACATTTATGGGGAACTATCATTAACCAGGGAAAGGGAAACCCGATGAACTGGATTGATTGCATTGAGTGGGTGTCGAATAATTCAATTTGAAAATATTTGCATTTTAGCTGACTGTTGAACCCCAAACAGAAAAGCAACAGCAGCTATAGCTTAGTTAATGGTGAAAATTACTGGAAAACAAAACAAGGCTTTTCACTTAGCAAACAGCAGCGCGCATCTACAACAACAACAAAAACAAAACCCCACAACAGCCCAACCCAAACAAGCCACAAATTGTTGCTGCTGTTGCTGCTAATGTTGGGGCTATTGTTCATGTGTTTGTTTCTATTTTGCCTGTTGTGTGTTGTACAATGCACTCGAGTCATGCACATGAACATGCACATGCCAAAGCGTTGCGCCACCACTAAAGCACCAAGATACCGAAGCCCCAACCACCACAACCAGCAGCACCACCAACCACCAGACGAGCACCTGAGACCAGTGACTGAGGCAACTGAAACTGAAACTAACTGCCGTCGAGAGATCTAACATGAATTGTGAGATCGAGATCTCTTAGCCAACTTTAAAATATGCATTTTTTTCGATGCACAAACACAGGCGGCAATAACCAGAAAGGAACGCTTGCTTTGGGAACCCCGAACATCCTTCCAGATCAATTCCTCTCAAACCGATTTTGATGGCAACTATATGCCATAGTGGCATATATATAGATCTTGAGAATGAATTAATTATTTTAAAAACAACTACGCTTTCTCAAGATTTAATAGTTCGATTCCCAAAGTACATTACCAAAAAATAATTCAAATATATTGGGATATAATATATGAAAATGGCAAAAAGCCAAAAAGTTATGTAAGCCTTTCTATGACTAAATAGTTACTTTCATTAAAAAGTAAACTTGTTAGACATTTAATGTCTAACAAATGTTTTGTAGTCTCCAAGCCAGTGGTAAGACGCATCGTTATAATCGCTAACGTTAATCGTTATAAATTTGACAATAGCTCAAACAAATAAATTTAATACAATAAAATCATTCAAACTTCACCCCAACGTTTTCAAAACAAATTGTGTGAAAGCCGCAATCGCTGATGAAATCGCAACCAGAAAGCCTCGATAAACAAAAATTTCATCTTCACTTTTGCGGCTGGTGGAACTTCTATGTGCAATTGCCATTGCCACAGCAACTGCGGCCACTCGGCTCGGCGCAAGTGGCATTGCAACTGCAACAAAGTATCTGTGACTCTGCGTCCGTTTGTGGCTGCCTATTGCCGTTTAAAGCGTGAAAGTGAAATCTTTTTTTTTCTCATTTTAACTTTTTGTTGGATTTTCTTCAAACGCGCTTTTCTTTGATTTCTATGTGGTCAAACAGAAAGGTTTTTCGGTTTCGTCTTCTTTCTTTGGTCAGTGAACTTTTTGGAAAACACTCGATACTTACACAACGCACAATCGATGGCAGTTTACGAGATAGGTGCTTACCTGCAAAGAAAAGATATAAAATAAATCGTTAATAAAAAGGAACGCCAATAGAGAAAATGTATTATGCATACGACAGATAAACGTGTCTTTGCTAAAAAGATTCGAAAAATAGACGAGAATGTATTTTAAAATATACAAAAAAAAAAAAAATGAGCAGGCCAAATTCGTTGGCGCTTGGCAACCGAAAAAGAAAAGAAGAACGAGATGAATCTAGAATGAGATTCTACCAAGGCACACATTTTCTTTCAATTAATTTGCCTCGTTTTTTGCTTTTCCTATTCTCTGTTTTTGTTTTCGCAAACTATAGTAAAGACTTCTCGGGATGAACTGCTAATAGGTAAAGATATATCTGATATTTCTATAGGGGCTCTCACTGTACCCACAAAAATTGTCACATTCCTGGCGCAATCTAGGACAGCATTTGTGCTCTAGATACGGTCTATATCTATAATATAGTGAATTTAAACAGCTGAAAGTTGTTCATATTACCTTTGTTTGCCATTGTTTAAAGCCAACAAAGCCAAGAAACTATGGCAACGTGTCGATGTTGGATGTATGTGGTTCAATAATAATTTTCGTTTTTTGTATTCTGTTTATTTTTGGACATTCTGTTTGCACAGTGGGCCCCGAAATAGCCAACAGCAGGTAACCCCGACTCGCAGATACTTTTGTATCTGCGCAAGCTTCTGCTTTCTCGCCCTAATTCAATTAGCCGCGTGTTTGTCCTTAACTTGAACGAATCCATTTTTAATTAGAACGGTGCAAATTTCGCGACGTGTGCCTAGAGCCAATTGCATAGAGCCAGCCACTCAGATACACACGTACATCCGTACAATCTATATATAATCAAAGTCAAAGATATATAGGCGCATGTATGTGCAAATGCATATATACAAATGTATGTAAATGCATATAGCTCAAAGCTCGTTCAGTTCGGTTCAGTTCAGTTTTAGTTTTTTGTGCATGAAATAAATGCCGATAGGCCGACCACCACAACAAAAACAACAACAGCAACAACAACAACAACAGTTGCGACGGACAACGAACGCAGTAGCCGACCTTCGCCGTGTACGGCATACAACGCTGTGCGCTGAAGGTTGACAATCAATAACAGCAACAACAATACTAACTATAAGCAGCAACAACTGCAGCGGCAACACAGCCAACAACCACATTAACTAGAGCACAACAACAATAAGAAACTTATCAAAATTGATAGCATTTTAAGGGGTTTTGTTTTACCGTCTTGGAGTTGGAATTGCCCAATGCAACATTGATTAGACGCTCATGCATAATGGAAAATATGGTAAAAACCCGTGTGCCAAATGTAAACGAAAACCGATACCACAAAATAGGTTGATATGCAAATGGGTTAACAGGGGGAGTAAGCAATAGAAATAGGTTAACAAATTTTGAAACGAATTGAGTGCAAGGGGGTCTGTTTACCAAGGAGAGTGAAAAAAATTAAAATACAACAAAATAAGATAGATTCTTTTCAGGATATTCGCTATTTTAATCGATGAACAGCGATCACTTTAATTAAAAGTCCATAAATAAAAAAATAAAACTATTACTTCTTAGAAATTCATTTCCAATTGATTTGATGAATTTTATTTCAGATAATGGGATATAATCATTGGACACCATGCTCTATAGGATGTCAAATAAGTTCGAGTTTTACTGAGAAAATGAAGGTAAATTCACTAACAGTTTCAGTCGAATTCCAAAGAACCAAAATCTAATCAAAACTTTGATAAAAAGATACATTGCAGAACTGTTAAGATACGAAACCTTAGAGCTCGGGCCATTGAAGTCAACATCCCCTCATGTTCCCGCCTCCATGGCAATCAAAAGAATTATTCAACACGCAGTTTTATTACAGCTTCCCCCTTTTATGTGGGTATCTACATCATTAAGCCAAATTGTTTTTGTTTTTGTTTTTTTCGGCATGATTTCAGTTATTTACAAGTCACGAAGCCGGGCCACGCAAACTGCAATTAGGTTGTGGCAACAGTAGACCGTTAACTGCTCAGGTGGGAAACTGGCCGAAAGCGAAGCTAAGAGATCCTCGCTGGAAGCGCAATTTCTAGGCTTGAATACCAAACAAAAGATCACGTATCTGGAGGAATAAATCAAACGCCCCCACATAAAGCTTATTTTTGAAGTTGAGTTGCATAATTAAATTTTGGGCTCTGATCTGTAAATAGACAAGCCGGGCTAATCAGCTTACGTTCTGCGAGTTCTGCAAAAGACACGTTTTGGGCCGGGCCCTGGAAATTAATATCTCCGAGATAAATACATTTCACGGCATTGCCCTGGAACCGCTTTAGAATTATTATGTATTCGGATTCGTACAGCCCGAAGCTCTCTGAATGGGGTCAGAAGCCAGCAAACATCGTAACGGAGATCGCAGAACGGTGTGGAGTGGAGCTAAAGATACAGATAAGTCTGCGGCTCAGGTAGACTGCGGCAGAGCTTGGTTAATTTAAAGTCAGGTTATTAACCTCTTCAAACAAAATAAAAAATAAATGTGGAAAAAAAACCCTAATGCTCGCGTGGTCAACAAAGCAAATATATGCCAAAGACTAAGGCCAGGCCTTTGCATGTGCGCACAACAATCTGTCAGATACATTGGCGATTGATATCGAAGAACAAGTGCAGTGAATAGTCATTATCGGATAATATGGAAACAAAGTTGCTAATGTTTTTGTTCTATCAATGTGTGTTTGAAATTAACAAAGGAGACAAACACAAGCGAGACGTCCAAATAAACAGACTCCAAACTGTTCAAACACTATAAGAGCATAAAACGGAATGGAACAGCAGTTCTGTGCAGAACAATGCTTGACAAATGACAACTTCAAAAGCACCCAAGTATCCGTAGCTTGTTTATTTACATTTCCCCATTTTTGCCCTATTGTTTACATAATTTCTTTTATTGAGTCTAGTATCAAATGCGTCTTTAGCGATATGGACAAAGACGAGAATTTAAATTCCAATTCAGGTGACACAACGTGGACAAAATACAAACAACAAACAAGCACAGACATTGCGCCAAGTGTTATATATAATGTAATGTAATTAGTGAGGGTTGCTTCAGTTGCTTGACGTTGCTGCTTCTGCTGCTGTTGTTGTTGTTGCTTGCAACGGCAAATGTAATTTGCGTTTGTTAGCCTACCCTACACGTGACCAGACAAACGGTGGCCCAGACCAGTAAAAGAAATACATATAAAATGCGAACTAAAAATTGACCAAGACCAAGGCATGGTTTCAATACAACCACTACAAAAAAATCGAAACTGACGTAGCTAGTGAACCCGGATATGTGCTGGGCCTAGGCGCAGTTATATTTAGCGGGCATGTGTTGTGCAGACATTATGTATTTGAAATTGAGTTTGAATACCAATTCCGAATTCCGAGACCAATTTGAAATTCCAAGCCATAGACGAAGGAAAAAAGCGACAGAAGCAAAAAAAAAAAAAAACAAGCCGAGCAATATGCATTGCATTCATTTAAATGGCGTACGCGAACTTAAGTTTTACTATTCCAACAAAATTCACGACTGACGGCCACAACCATTTTAGAGCACTACGCAGTTGGTGTCCATCAAGGAGTTTTTTAAATGATTTTAATATGCAATAATGATGAAATGGCTTGCAGTGCATTTACCAAAAAGTTTTTATGTGAAGTTGTATTTGTGCCTAAATTGCGAAGCAAATTTAATTCAAGAGGTCGAAGAATGTAAGTTGAAGAAAAACTATTGCCTTATATGGCATCTACCTTTTGAATCAACTTTTAGTTTTTTTTAGCCCATTTAAATTCTTGATAATTCCCAAATTTCTCAATCAGCCATTATTCAATTATACATATATAACATCCCGACCATGATCGGCATATGTGGCATCTGATTATTCCTGTTATTCCAACATCTGTTGCTGATTCTTCATAATCGTTTGCATGAAATTCAATACAAGACTCATAAAGCAGCAACAACAGTCATTGCAAATTCTTCAAACTTAATGAGCCAAAACCAAACTACAATAATAAACTGTTGAGAGAATCAAATGCCATAAACGCACTTAAAGATACATAAAAGCGACAAAAAAAAAATAAACTAACGAGATTTGTCATTGATAGAGAGCGAGGAGCACAGGCGAGAAAGAGATGGCGGCAGGCCGTCATGATACAGATACAGATGGATTTTTGCGCATTTAAGTTTCGCCATATGCTGCACCATGGAATAGGGAATATGGTTTGTCGAGCGGACCTTTTGAGTGGGATGCGGGTGGTGAGCAGTGGGCTGTGGGCTGTGGGTGTGGGTGTGGGTGTGGTCTTGACATTTACCTTTGCATTGTACGATTCATGCCAATTTTCCGGTTTCATAAGAATGCTGGATGCGACGTGCGACAGGATATGCAAAATATAACGAAACGCACTTGCAGCACTCCAGATGGCCGAGTGGCTGTTGGTTGGTTCTTTACTTTAGTTGCGGGTGGTGGTGGTTGCTGGAGTAGCAAACAGCAATTATTTCAGCTTTTCTTTCAATTGCACTTATTGTACACTCGAGAGCACCGTACGCACACACTATGAGAGGACTCACAAATAAATGCACACACGCGCACTCAGAAAATTGCTGTTTCTTATTTTGTAAAAAACTTTTTGTGTTAGATACGTATATAAATATATATAAGTTGTTTGTTGACTGCTGCTTCTCTGGATTTCTCTTTGTATGGGTATGTTATTTTTTTTTTTTGGTCGCACGGCACGAGCGAAATCCTCCTGCCCTACAATCTGGCCCACAACATATGGTCGAAAAGGTATCTCAGCTTGGGTGTAGCCAGGCGAACATATGTTGAGTGTTCCACTTAAGGAGCGGAGCGCTGAGTGGGCGTTGGTGGGTGGTCTACTATAGCCGTGAGCGAAGCAACAGTCCTGTTGCCAGAATATTCCCTCAGCGAATTGTCTGCGTCGTCTCTTATTGCTTTTCGCTCGCTTGCTTACGGATTTTTTGCTGGGCTTGAAACCTTTCGCTTTTACCTTTAGTTTTCGATTAGGTACTTCAGCTTGTTTTCGGGAATAGTAATGATTTCAGCAAGACTTCGGCTTGGCTTCTATCAACTCTTCAGTACATTTATTTAAATTGGTGTATAATGTAAGGGTCTTGATTCTGGCTTTCGTACGCGGTCACTCTCGATGAACGACTGATTTCAACGGCATTCGGCTTTGGCATGAAACTTGACTAGGCGGCCATTCCAATCGAGTGAAAAAAGCTCCGCGGAAAGCTCGCTCAATTGAGTGAAAATGAAAAATAAATGAAACTGCAGAGGCCCGCTGTTCGCGCTCGCGTTCGCTGCTCGTTTGTTCGTTAGCTTACTGATCCCATTCGAAAGTTTAATTATATTTACGCCACCGACACTAGTTGCTATGCTGTGCTGTGTTGTCGATTTATTTATTTATTTTTGTTGTTGTATTTTTTGCCCGCTCGCTGGCCCGCTCGCTGGCCCGTCGCTTGTCGAAACCGGCAAAGCGAGCAAACTTCGATCAGAAGACAACAACAAACCACCGAACAGGGGTCTGTGTGAGTGCTTTTGTTTTTGTCTTGGTAACGGCACAATTACGTCAGAAGCTCGCAGAAACAGAAGCAGAGAGGGGAAGGATGGAGAGAGAGGGAGGAAGGATAGAGGGAGGGACAGATATAGAGAGGTGGGTAAAAGCTCTTCGTCTAGAGGCATTTGAATTTACCTTCTTTTGGGGCAGCTGCTCAAAATAAATTTATTAAATGAAAATGAATTCAAAATCTGTTTAAATCAACGCCTAATCAATGCAGTTATCATCGCACAGTCCCAACCGATCCAAAGCATTTCCACCGGCAACTGTTTTAAAAGCTGGAGGCAAGCGTTCAGCTTTAACGCGAGCATTTTTGTTGTGTTTTTTTTTTTTGGTTTTGCTTTTGTCTTTGTTTGGTAAACTATTTCGCTGAATTTAATTTATTTTTAGAAATAAACAATTTATTTTTGTTCCGATCTCTCGCGTATTTGTTCTGCTCTTCAATGAGTTGTCTATTTATATAAAATCACTTGAGATCATGTATACGACATATGGGTTTGAATTGTGAGCAAAAGAGAATCGAAAATTGACAATATACAAGTATTTTTGCTTCATTAAATTAATTATTCTAAGGATAGACAGACTTGTTACTTTATTAAATTAAACGCAATCTAACACATTGGATACAAGGTATCTAAAAAAAAAAAATTACGTATACGCAGCGTGTCATAAAAATGTAAATATTAAAAATATATTCTTTGCAACCTACAAAAATAAAAGTTCTTAAATAAACAGATAGTATTTATATGTCTAATAAAAATTCTATATGAACGCAATTTAAATGTATGTCTATTATTAAAGCTGATCTTCTATTGGAATAGCATAATAAAATGTACTGTGGTACAATCTCTTTCGGATTTATTGGTGGATGATGCTTCTGCTATCATCAGCAGCTGCATTATGGCGAGTAAATACAAAATATTTGGGCAGTGAGAGAGAGGGTCTTAGGACCCAGGGCTTATCGAGCTGCTGTGGCTCTTGACAACGACAAACATCAGCAACAGACCAACAATGGTGGCTCTCCCACTGCTGGAGGCCTCGCTAATCGCAATTAGTTTCCGATGACGTCGAGGGGTTGCTGACAGACACGTGCCAAAGCACCGGGACCATTTCGACAGGGGAAGGGCTCTGCAGGTTCTTCGCTATCTCAAACATATGCATTTCCCTTTTGTTTGTTTGCTCGCGTAAAAATAGTTTAAAGCCCTACAAATCAAATGGGAAAACACGACCAAAAACGCAGCTACAATATTGTTAAAACGATAGATGGCGACAAGGTGTTCGAATTCGTGGCCCAAACATGTGACTCCGACCAATAATTAATTTATAAATTACGTTCTAAACTAAAAGTCCAAGCTTAAAGGTACGCCAGCAACAAAAACAATAACAAGACTAACAGCAATGTTGTCTGCAGAAAAGACCTTGCTTTCGATTTTTTAAATGTGTTTACTACACTCTCAGTCAAACACACACGCACACACAATCGCAAATAGCCGCACAGGCTGAACGCAAAACAAGAAACGTTCAAATTGCTATTTTATTCACTGAAATCCACGACGCTGAATAAAAAAAAACACCAATAAAAATAAACTCGAAAAAAAGAAGCAAATAACAGAATGGAGTGTAAGAAGCTAAAAAGCACTTTTGACTTAGGATTGGAATTTGATTACCGCAATCAATGCTAAATCAATATTAAATATAATGGACTTTAACACTTAACATTTGCGATGTAATTCATAAAATTTTTCATTAAAAATCGTTAATAAGTGCATCAACAGGTTGCAGGTTAATAATAATTAAAAATTACTTTAAAACCAACACAAAATGGAAAATTTGCATCTTTGAGATAGTTCAAACCAATTTCAGCCCATCTGCTGCAACCGCCACATACCATCCCCCCCTTTTAATATGTGGGCCCTGATTTTACCCCCCTTTTCCCACTCATTGCGTCTCAAAGTAGAAGCCGCAATCGCCTGACTTTTGATAGCGATAGCAAGGCATACTCAAGTGATTTGGTTGAACCGCAGAAATAACAAAATCAACTACAATAAAATAAACAACCTCAAGACAAGCAACAACAACAGCAACAAGTTCTTGTTGGAACTTGTTGACGACTTCACTTTTGCTTGCTTTGCCCGCTTGGCTGGCCAAAAAATGTTTTGCTTTAGTTTCGGTATTTGTATTGCTGTACCTCGGTATCTGTATCTGCCGCGGCATCGAGGTCTATGTGTGTATCTGTGTGTCAGCGCTCAAGTTAATATAGATAGATATATAAAAGACACCTTTCAAGACTGGTTTAGTTTGCCCAGCTCGCTTCTGTTGCATTTTTCCAGTCCCCCGCCACATCATCTCGCCTCTCATCTGCAGCAGCTCTAATGCAATCAAATCTGCCGCCAAGTGCAAGTGTGTGTGTGCATCTGCGTTGGCCATATTGGGTGTTGGCCAGCAGCTGTTACTAGTTGTTGCTGTTCTTTAGTTGCTTTACAAAAAATGTCGTTTGATTATGGCTGGCCGAGAGAATGCAAAGTGAATTGTTGAAATATTGAATTAAGACCACAAGTCTAGTCTGTTCACCAGAATCGCGTTTTATAAAAGTAAAGTGTGCTCCACCTGCTTGGCCAACGGCAAGCATTTTTTGTCCTAAGAACACTTTTGGGGGTCTATTAAAAATGTATTTACAAGTTAGTAGTTACCCTACCCCCACAATTCATGGCCACTTTTTAGCTTATCTGTTGGTTTACAATTTTTGCATTTCAGTTGATTCATTATTTAACCGATAATTGCATTCGCTTTTTATGCAAGAATTTCAAATTGCAAACACAACGTAACCAACGGCGGAGCCAAACAAAAAGTGAAAGTCACCTGGAGTGAGCCAAGCCAAGCTCAAATATTACGTATACGCCGCGTGGGTCATCGAGCCGCCTGAGGCTGAGCTGAAGATTGCCCAGAATGAGTTTGAAAGTGGCATCTTTCCATATTCCAGACACGTTCTGCCGCTGGCGGCAGGGACTGTTGCAGATTTACGATCTTCTCATCACACGCCCACGCAAAAACGACCTTAATTGTGTTCATGTTGTAGTTTCCGAAAGTGTGAGTGTGAATTGAGTGAGTGAGTGAGTGAACACCAAGTGAGTGTGTGTTAACGCGTCAAGAAACGGCTCCAAGGGCAGTCGCAGTAAGAGCAACAGCACCAGCAATGCAACGCATGCACTCCACATAAATTGCACAGTCAAGATCCGTTTGAGCAAACATTTTCATTTAATAGGAAACTGTTAAGTTTATTAAAACTTCTTAATTTAGCATTATTTGTATAACCTTGCTATATATACATATAATTTTGAATCAGACATCTCCGACCCTGTATGTATATATAGTACACATATTCTTGTTGAGCATCATCTTAACGTCTGGTTGGAATGTAAACTAGTTTCACAGTATTAAAGCAGATCGGAAAGCAGTCGGAAAGGAATCGCCATAAGGACGACTGCCATCAGGTCAATTGGGATAAGGCCTTATATTTGTAAACTATATCCTGTAGCTGACAAACAAACGGTCGAGCTGTTGAACAGTAACTGGATTGGTTTCTAAGAATCGGGAGTGGTAATTTATTCAGCAAAGTACTGCCAAACACCTAGAGAATAAAAGTACCAGGATAACATTTGTTAACAATTATACTCAAAAAATTTCCTAAAAAATGGAATACAAATGTTAGTCAACCTCAAACAATTTTAAATCAAGAAAGGAAGGCTAGCGTCAGGGTCCGAAGACTAGAATACCCCAGCAGACCAGTTGAATATATAATATAATGCACCTGTTTTGTTTTATTTTCTTAATTGGCTTTTATGTCAATGAAAAGCATATTGTCTAAAAATTAATTATATTGATAACACTAGAAAAGGGTTTACATCGGCACAGTCTTCACTGTGGCAACGCTCACTTTGCAGACACGGACACATTAGAATGGCTTGCGACTGGAACTGGTTGCAGCAGCTGTGTCCTAACACTCTTCAGTCCCAGTCGGGCCGAGTAACCAAGTTACCTAGCAACCAAGCAGGCAGGCAACCAGGCAGCAGCCAAGTAACCAACAACGCCTCCATGGAGGCAACAGCCTCCGCTAACGAGCTCGTGCAGCTCCGTCTCCGTCTCTAATTCAAACTTAAACTCCAATTGCAACTTCAACTGCAGCACAACGCACAAGAATTGCCATGAACCAATTTGATAATACAAGACCCCAACTAAGACTCACACACACGCACAACAATTATTATTCGGTTAGGTTTTTTTTTTCTGCCAGTTTTGGATGGAAATTGAAAGTTGGCTGTCGAGTCTGGGTCTCATACTCTCTCATCCAACGAAGCGAACGGAGCGTGAAACACCGACACTTTGGCAGCACCTAAGCCAAATGGTTCATATCCTGTCGCCTGCCTGACGCCGCTGAACAGAGTACACCGTAAGGACAGCTCCAGGGACAGAGTCAAGGTTTTTGGGGGAACACAGACGCAAATCTCTGGATCCAGGCCCAGCTCATACCTCGCTATCCCTAGCCCTCAAACAAAAAAATAACTGGATTCTAAGCAATATATTAAGTCATGTAAGCATTTAAGTTTTAACTTTAAACTAGCAATATATAAATAAATAAAATAAATTCTGCCATAAAAAAAATTATTTGCTTAACATAGAAATAAGAAAAAGGTTTTTGGAAAATGGATTCTTTAGATTGCCATTAAATTCAATCGAATGCAGGGATCATTTTTTCTAAATAATTGTAATACGAATATTAAGTGTGATACAAATATCTTTAGAAACAATATATTAATATAATTTTTTTAGCAAATCGATTTTTTTTTTCAGCTTAAGAAAATTAATCCGATTTTGGCCGGCTCACAAAGACCTTTTTCGGAATGCCTTTATGTGGGTGTCAAGTGCGAAATACTCGTAAATTGGTGCTAAGCATTTACACGTTTCGTGTTATCAAACCGACGCACACACAAGCACACGACAGGGCCAGGCGCTACAGGCTGTGGACCACAGCTTAACCCATGATGGAGCTGGATCATTTGCCATTGCTGCTTCCATACCTCCTCGCGCTGTCGCTGGGCGGAGCTCACCCTGACCCTGCTGCTTCCTCAAATTCGATTCCAATTTCAGAGTGCGCTGGTATTATTCTCGACTGAGTGACTCGCCTTATTTGCAATTTAGTTAGCTAAAAATAGAACTCCCATTGACGCTGGCGTGGGCAGCGCAACAAATACAAGACAAATACAATGAGAACAAAACGAAGAGCAAAAAGAAAAGAAGAAAAACAAGGCGGACAAAACAAGAAAAGCGTGGAAATTGAAGGGCCTGGTGCCCAAAGTAAACCTGCCGAATAGTAAAGACTCTTTCCGAATAAGGAATTAGCCAACTTTGTTAAACAATTTTGTGAACTCCACACATCTGGTAATAGGTAAATAGGTACATAGTTATATAGTACAAAATTTAAAAAGTGAAGTGGAAACACTCGAGCAAACACATACAAAAACACAATTACAAAAAAAAACTATTCAAAATTTAATAAAATCCATAATAATGCAAATAAAATTTCAAAATAATAACCCTTATCAAGAGTTAGGCATTCACCTAGATTTCAGTTTATCTGGTTTGGCAAACTTTTTAGCTCATCCAGAATAATCAACCTACGCAAATCGCGAATGGCAAAGGCAAATGGGAATCCAAGGGGGGAAAGAAAAGAACCACAAATTCTTACATCCTCCCAGCAACCTGCCACAGATGCCCGAACGACGTCAACGTTAAATTGAGTAAGTAATGAAAAATCGATAAGCCGGCTCACAACTGGCGCCCCATACGGAAAAACATGGTGGATTTAAGGGAAGTAGGGACGTTGAGGTACCACCGCAGTCAACAGGAGGTTGGCAGCCGACAGGCGCCCAAGAGCCCTTGTGTTGGTCGCGCACTCACAGAAAATCATCTATCCAAACAGGATATATTTAAATTCAATGACATAACAACAAGTGGCATTGTAAATGAAGAATGCCCTTTAAAACAAGAAAATTCCAAAATTCGAAAGATTTAGAACGTCGGTTATTGAATAATAATATTGTAATAATAATAATACTTCAGATGCATTTAGTCCTATGGAATATATTTAAAAATATATATATATTTAAATACATGTAATTGATTATTGAATTGACCCACTAATGTAAATTCTTCGTTGACCAAGTGGCATGGCAGTAAAATGTTTTTTCTTTGAACAACTTTAGGTATTTGCATCTTTTTGTGGAATTAACATTCAAAATTGTTGTTCTGAGTGTTAAAGGTCCTGCGCATGGGACGGATATCGCAAGGCTACTGGCGCCTGCTGCCAGCATGAACTGAAACCAAAAGCTGGAGGGCGGTTACGGACTCCCAAGACAGGGGGGAGGAGGCGGATGTAGGCGATGTTCGTAGGGGCGTGTCCTTTGCCCGTGTATGGCGCCGTACTATCGTCGAGGGCGTAATGTGGGCGTGCGCATGACCAGCAATATAACATTCAATTAAGTGCAATTTAAGCTTAACTAGTGCATTACGTAAGTCCTGTTCGCAGTGGGTAAGGATTTCTTGCGGAATTGGCCGGCTGGGCTACACATATAATTACTGATGTAATCATAAAAGTTTGCCACTCTCGATTGTAAAGTTACTATTAGTCATAACCAAAATAGACTCTATCCCCATGGAGTACGTCTCCATTTGGATCAAGAATTTTGTATTAATTTATGTCCGTATTTTTCCCACTTCGTTCCTCGATAAGGAATCGGTTTCTCATGAATTTACTCCAAAACCCATTAACAAGATTTCTTCTTAAGAATACTATCATGAATTTAGGATTTTACTTCGACCCTCAACATTTTTTTATAGCATCACTTTTAACATGTTGCAAACAACCAAGCCGAGATAGGCTGGGGAAAAGCCTAGCGAGGGCTCATGACGTAGGCTCTAATTTCTGACCCTCATCTCTGGGGATATTGTTCTGGTCTATTTTTTAACGATCTACGCGCTCCTCGCTCTGAGCTCGCTCAAGTGCAATGCAAACCTATTTTGCAAATGTATCTGATTTTATCTTGGGCCTGCATCCGCTCGGATACACAACCAACCTAACCTATCTACCAGCCCCCAGCTCTCAGCCGGCCACCCACTTTGCTATCATGTTATTTGTTGTGTTTCAGTCACCTCTGGGTATTATGACAAATCACGCCGTTTGCCGCTCTTTTGCGTAAGTTACGGGCTGCATTACGACCATGCCCACGCCCACGCCCTGTGCTGACGCCCACGCTTTCGGAATTACGCATGCTGACGTCACTGTGAATGGCCGAAATCGAAAGCTCAGACCGAAAGAGAGAGTAGAACCTTCCAACAGACGCCACAAACTGCGTCATTCATTCATGGATCCCCATACTTTGTCGTAGGTTGGGCACGCCACAAAGAGATAGTGGGAGGCGGCGGGAATAGAGAGAGAGAGAGAGAGAGAGAGAGAGAAAGAAAGGGGAGAGGGTGGGGGTGGCTGGTGTTTGTGCATTTCATTCATAAAATCCCGTCGAGTGGGAGCGAAAGAGCACAAGTCCTTCGTTGACCTTCGCCACTGCGCAGGCCTTGAGCGAAATGCTGAGCTTTGAGTAAAAGCTGAGCTGCAAAAAAAAAAAAACAGAAAATACCAAGAACAAAAACCAAAAACAAGTTGCCTTTTATCACGGACAAAAAAAAATATCTAAACCAGAAAGATTCTCGAAGCCGGCTTAGCATATGGACAGAATCCGAATTACATTTGGCCAAACCCTCAAACAAAACATATTGCTGCTTTGCCTTGCCAATAAAATGATGAAGTTATGCACTGAGCCGACTTCAGTGGCACGCAAAGGTGGACAAAGAACGGGTCCAAGACGGTAACGGCGGCGGTGTGCAAATCTCACTCACTCACTCGATTTCAAGGTTGATTCGAAATGTCAAAATTGCAGATGCGACGTCTTCGAATCAAGTTTGCACTTGGCTGCGAATCGAAACGAGTTATCCAATCCAATCGAAAAGAGCATTGGAGCAAAATAATACTAATGATCATGATGATGACGACGAGGACGAGGAGGGGGATGGGGTGTGGAAGAGGGAAGCGGGGCGCCAAAGCAGGCAAAACCTTTTGGATTCCAAACCCGTATTATAATTTATTGTGTAATGAATGCAACAAATTCTTAAGCCAGAAAACAAACTGTAGGCGAATAAAGAATACCCAGTAGTCAGATAACTAAAATTAATCTGAATCTTAAGAGATGCAAATAAGTATCATTCGTTTGTTCCATTTTTGAAAAATGTAATTAAATTTTCAGTAGAACTTGCGGACTTCAGTTAAATTTTTTTAAAAACTCCTTCACCATAAAAAATAAATTCTTTTTTTTTCAAAAGGACTTAACTTGACTTTTGCCTTGCAAATAGGAAAAAATAAATAGATCTTGCATATTCGTCCCTAGAAATGTCATACCATATTAACCTATTAAGTTACTGATGACAGCAAAAATTTATATATATTAGTATTACTTTAGACATTAATATTTTTGTTTATTTTTGACCATCTGAGTAACTATAGGATTATATGTGGCCACCGTCTTTAAACTAATATATTTAGGTTGGAGTTCTAAGCATTATGTATTACTTTGTATAATCAAAATCCGCTTTCAATAATCAATATGTTAAGGGCCAGATAAAAAGGTACGTTTAAAGTAGTGGAAGAACAGAGCAGTACAGCAATATTAACATTCCTAAGTCGACTATTTCACTTCCATAGGACAAAAGCAACTGAAAAGAGTGTGAGTGCGTCCCTCTCTATCTCTCCCCAACTCTTCACCTACTCCCACCAAACGCTAATGCAGTGGGCATGCAAAACAGATAAGCAAAACGGAGAGCAACAACAAACAAAAAACAACAACAATAATGCAAATACAATATACCGTTGCTTAATTGAACAGCCTCAGAAACAGCAGACGAAATAATTGAAAGTCAAATTGAAAGCTTTGGGCGAGGTCCGTTGTCCGTTTTTTTCGGATTTCTTCCAACTCGATCAGTCGAATGGGGGTGGGGGAGATGGGGGCTGCGAATAAGAAGCAGCAAATAACACCAGTTACTTGCATCTGAACTCGAGACGCAAAAATGCAGTATAGCCCAGCTCAACTTTATTCGCTCGATGTGCCTGCCGCTCTCAGTCAAGAGATTTGTTTCAGTTTCTTCGCTTTTTTCGTTTTTTCGTCTTTCGTCTTTTTTCTTATTTTGTATTTTTTTTTTTTTTTAGTGGTTCTTTACGAAAAATTCATATACATGCATACCTATAGACAAAAGTGAATGTCCACCGAAAAGTCCTTGAAACCTGAAACCGATCTTTCCAGTTTGGCGCACAGAGACACAGTGAACTGTAGCTGTAGCTAGTGCTCTGTGGCAGTTACTACAGGTCCTACACGGTGGGAAATATTTGAGATCAACGCAACTGGATTTTGGGAAAAACGAATATTATAAACTTTATAGAAATATTCCTTTAAGACAAATTTTGGTTTGCTATTTGCTTCATTTGTATGAATTCACAGTGTACTTCTAGTCGTACTGCTACTGTCAATTTTCAGCTTGAAGCTGTGGGCAAGTTCCACTTGGATCAGCCACTTGGACTGGGTGTCGGGTATGGGGCTTTGGGCTTGAGCTTGGGTTTGGGTTTGGTTTTGGTTTGGGTAATCCTTCATTCACCTGATCAGTCGAGAGGGAGCGAACGAGAGGCGAGAGAGAAGGTTGCCGTTGCCAAGAAGTATTTGGGTTGCCAATGGGTGTGGTTTTTTTTTTAGATAAATCAAAATACAATAAGCGTTTGATAGAGCGAATGCAAAAATTGATATTCGATTAACCGATAATTGCTGCAGGGCCACGAAGCGGTCATACAAAGAGATCCGGGACTAGTTCCACGTAGTATATAGTATAGTCCTGAATGTAATTGCACATTATTTTGAATCCCCAAGAAAAATATTAACAGAAGCCTCCCCCTCCCTTCCCTGAATTGCCTTGCAATGAGCTATAATGCGATTACATAACAATTTTGATCCAAGCGAAACAATTAAGCGGACACAGCATCCAGTGCTTGGGTGTGCCTGTCCGTTGTCTGTGTGAGCGGTACAAATAAATCAAAGCGCCGATGCTTTTGACCAAAACCAAAAGCTTAAGGCTGAAAATGAAACTGAAGCCGAAGCCGAAGCTGGCTATCAAGCTGAAACTGAATCGAGTTAAGCCAACTGAAATAAACCGAACTGAAGTAGAGTAAAGTGTAGCTGGGGCGCAGTTATAGCCACCTGCATTGAATTGACATTGAAGGTGGTGGTTGTTAAAGTTTTTTGTTGTTAGTTGTTTGTGGCAAAGACCAAGAGACCAGGCCAAACCTATCAATATTAGTTGTTGCTGTAAATGCGTTCAGTTCATTCGATGTTTGTTGTTGCTGCTGCCTTTCATTTCTTGCAATTGGCGTTTTAATTTGCCTGTTTAACCACATCAACAACAGCAGCAGCAGCAGCAGCAGCAACAAGAACAACAACAACACGGCTCAATGAATATGCATGCAAAACAAAATCAGCTTATACAATGCGAATTATATTCATAAGTATTTATACATACATACACATATTCATATAAACATATACGTGGCATATATATGGCAGTATCTCAGTTTTGCGTCCATAACAGACAAACCGCAATCAAATTGAAACGATTATAGTTTTGAAATTTAAGCCTTTAAATGCCAAATAATCGATTTATAAATTAATCGATGCCTTTGGAATATTTAGAACGCACTTAGTTAACATTATCAGTTTAAAACAAGAAGAAAAGGATGGCTTTGGGGTCCGAAGCTTAGAATACCCTTGCAGACCAGTTGCTTCAAACTGTTCGATAGTTTGTATAGGATATATTTTACCGATTTTTCGTTTTTTCATTTTCTAAATTGGCTTTAATCTCAATGAAAAGTACATTGTCCTAAAATTAAATAATTATATTTATAAGCACCAAAGTTATGGTCAATAACCCATTTTTTCTCTTCATTCCTAAGGCAGCTATAGGATATAGTGGTCCGATTTTGATAAGACTTTCAGGATGATTAATCATAGTTATTCAAATAGTGATTTATAAATAATAAATAAATAAATAAATTATCTTATAAAATGGCGAATTTATGATATTTTTCCAATCGTTCCTATGGCAGCTATGTGATGTAGAGTGCCGATTCCTACTTATATACTACCTGCAACAGAAAGAAGGGTTGGCGAAGTTTCACCACAATAGCTATAAAACTGAGAGACTAGTTTGCGTAAATACAGACAGACGGAAATGGCTGGATCGACTCAGTTGGTGATGCAGATCAAAACTATAAATACATACTTCGGAGATGTATCCTTCACTGCGATGCAAACTTCTGGTCAAACTTATAATAACCTCCAGATGGTTATAATTTTTTATTTTCATATTTATGGTACTACGCATTTAATTAAATAATTTATTTTAAATATTACATTATTTTGTTAGCTTTTAACACGTTTTTTTTTTGTTGAAATTGAAAACGTCATCGATGAAGACTTGCAATTCCCCTCCATCGATCTGTCTCAATCTAACTATGAAGACCCCATCGTAACCTTAAACTTAATTCGAGATTTCTTAGATCCGGTTCGTTAAATGAATTTTTGATGCTTAAAATCAGGTACACTAAATTCAGCAGATTAATATGATTAAATTATCTTTGAAATCTCCACTGCTATTAGATTCGGTACCTATAGTGCAAGGGTATATTAAGTTTGTAAAACCTATGTTATATAGAGAAGGACACGTCGGAGACTCCCAAAGTTGCCTTAAGTATGGTCAGGGTTATTAGACATACAAGTATATATATAGCCATGTCTGTATGAACAAAGAGATCTTAGAGATTACAAGAGCTAGAGAAACCAAACTTTCGGATTTGGACTACCACAGAGTCTGAAACTAGAAATATATATACCCATATTTGTATATATAATTTTACATATTATTTGAGCATGAATTTCGTTCGATCCTGAAAACATTGTGTTTTTCTTTTCTTTTTCATTCTTGGTATATTTGAAGTGGCTTTTAAGCCGAAATTTGTTCAGGGTATTTATCATTTGGGGAACTCGATTGTAATGTTTTTACTAGTTTTTAAATAAATATAAGTATAATAAGCCAACTTTTCTAGAAAATATTTGGAGTTTTCCAACAGCTTGTTAAGCATCAACCAATTTAAATGTATCGCTTGTAAACTGCAAATAATGACACAATTATGGAAAGCCTCTAAATTCCAAACCCAAGCCAATTTCAAATATGTAATTAAGTGGAGCATTAATTACTCAAGCCGCAATAACAACAGCACCAACAATCGACTAAAGTAATTGGTATAAGGTCTCTGGGCTGTCGATGTGTTCGAGCACATACCACACTCGAGTGTTGAAACCCTTCAAAATAACTCGAAAAAAAAACTTGATATAAAGTGTTGGCTTCTCTTTTATTTTTTTAAATTTATTTTTTGCGCATTAGCAGCAAAACAAAGTTAGCAAATGGCCGTAAGACGAAATAACAAAAAATAATATAATAATATCACGCACACCTAGAGATATACACAGGTATTAGACTTAGCTTTGGGCATTCCAGCACCTGTTAAATAAAGTTTGGTGTGAAGTCACATTAAAAATTCCCAGAAATCATCAGCGAAGCCAACAATAAAAAACCAATTCGGAATGCATAAACGGTTTCTTGCACTGATATTTCATGTGTGTTTGTTTGGTTGCAAACGACCTTGCCAAAGGCAATCTTCAAACGGAGTGGAAAAAATGACTCTTCGACTTCGGCAATAAAAGAATTAGCGGCTCTTAATGCTTAAGCGTAACTGAAAAATTGGCAGCGTAAAAAATGCGTATTTTTTGTTATTCGCTTCCATTTCTTCATTTCGTGGGGCCAACACAATAACAATAGCGGAACAATAAACGATTTGAAGTAAAGTGGATTTGGAGTCATAAATAGATTTCAATATAGAATAAACACATCCGCATTCTAAGATACGCTCCAAATAAACAAGAAAATTATTATTAATTTGAGGAGGGAAAAACGTTGGAAGCAGTTGTGATTTCAATGTTAATGGTTTTAGAGTAATAGAGGGGATTTCAGCACGTGAGGCTGACTCACTCGAGAATATTCTCTTGTTTACTCACATCGATTACGTGCAATTGACAAGCGAGTTGGAGTAATTATAAATCTAATGTTACATGAATTGCAAATTACCCAGACGGAGATGCCATTACAACAATTTGAAGTCTGAGCACCACAGCTCAACGCCATAAAACTTTAATAAAACAGATCTATGCAGTTTTAGCTTTTTTTTATACCCTTGTTCCTCGTCTAATTTCATTATTTCAATTTATCATCGTTTATCCGTTCAAAGTTAATAGTAACTTTCTGTTTTCTTATTGAATGAGGCACCTTTAGACCCACTTTTAAAATTCGTTCCATCATTTCGTAGTACGAATTTGGCAAAAACGATTTATTTTTGCCCCGTCATAATTATAGGAAAATTGGTTTGAATTATTTTGTATTTTGCGGCTGTTTCTTTTTTTGTTTTTCGTAGTCACAGTGAAGCGTAAACAAAAACATACGAAAATCACATCAAATCCGATTCAACCCACTTATTATTGTTGAAAAATTTTATTTAACCTTACCACAAATTTTTTGTATGCGATTGTGTTCTTTTTATTATTATTGACAAAAAAAAGCGAAGACAACCAAAAAATGTTGATAATTGCCGGAAGTAGCTTTTGTCACGCACAGACACACAAAAAAAAAAAACACGCAGAGACAGATAGACAATAGATAAATTGTATTTTTTTTTATCAGTAAACAATTTGGCAACATTGGAATCTATTCCTAGGCCTCGATTCTGGGAAACACAATTTCGCAATATTTATCAGTCGAGCAGATTCGAAAAAAAGACATATTTCAAGTAAACGATCCCTTATTATCCCCGGATTACCTTTGCATATCGTTCGGTTTCACTCTTTCGCTCCACAGAAGCTGATTTAAATGTCAGAGAGCCGGCTATAAAGCGCTAGTCAAGCATAAATGTTAAATGTCTTTTAAATACCAAACTGAGGAGGCCACTAATAAACACAAATACAATCAAAATGAACACACAAGTAAGGAGCGTCAAAAATGAGACAATCGAATGCTCTAAGACACAAATACTTTGGCTTTCATCTACATAAAGCTAACAGAAAATAAGAATTAGGTTGCAACCTAGATACAATTGTACTACTGCAACAAATGGGCAGTAATTTTTCCCATCTGACCTGTTTTTAAAAATATCCCCTTCGATCTAATTTTAGTTTTTAATTTGGTCGGTTATCTATAAATATTAAAATCGTAAATTCATCATATTTAAAATACTCTGAAATTCAATCCACTTTGAATTTGTCATTGTGAAAGACGACCACCATAAAAATTATAATAATAACAGCGTTAATTTAAACGAATTTTGTAATACATTTATTTTGTGGCGAAAATTCAAAATGTACCAGACAAAATGTCATAAAAAATATGCCGAAAAATTATGAATGACAGCTAATAATTTTTTATGAACATTGTAATACCCCCTGCTAGTGTATAACAATAACATGTACAGCAACGGCGGCAAAATGCCGATTGCAAGCCAAACTCCAAGATTAGGCGAAGCTGAAAAAAAATTTGAAAGGTGCACGCGAATGCATTGCAAGGCATTTTGTTGCATTTGCAACAAAGGAATGCAAGTGGCAGCAGCTAACAAGTAATTTACCTAGACAATCCAACATACACGTAGACACAACAATTTTCTGTGCCTATTTGGCGTTTGTTTTTCAAAAAACTAACAGCCAAATATGTTGATGGTAGTAGATTAACAACCAAGACCTTAGGGAAATCGTAAACAATGATTACATATCCAACATCCCAAAACTGGAAAGGACCGAAGGCTTCAATATTCTTATTCTTAAATCTTCTAATGCAGCTGAAAAACATTATTTTAAGATATTGGTCCACTTGAACACCAGAAAATATACAGATGCGGCTCTTGCCTTTATCGCATTGTTCAAGCAAATATATAAACAGATCGGTTTGAGATTGCTAACTAACTATTCGTTAGTCAACACGAAAAGTTCAATCAACTATCGGTCAATTCAAGTGCAGTTCCTGTTTCGCCTTGGCCAGCAGTTCCAGAGATTCATTGAGAAGAGAGGTAGTGACAGGCGGTGTCTACTTTTGAGCCATGGTTATCAGCTAGCACTTCGAGCCCACACAATGTAGTTTATGACCAGCGGAGTCAAGTGCTCCCGCTCCCGAATCGGGAATCAATGCAATCGCGGATCTACAAAGCGCCTTCAAAGTAAATACAATTTCTTCGATTGGAAGGCCTCTCAGTGCCCCAATAAACACCCGCCCACCCCCAAGGCCCTGCCACGCTGTCCGCCTTATCAACATAAAATTGAACTTGAATTTTCTACGATTCCCGCTTCCACTCTCTCTCACGCTCGCTGGCAGTGCGTGTTGTTCTCCGTTTTCTTATCGCAACAGCAACAGGCACTAGAACCAGCAACCGACGAACCTCAAAGGCAAAACACAAACAATAAATAAAGCGAAATGCATTTGTTTGTGTGGTGTGATGTGGCCACCGCAAACATTTTGAGTTCCTCTGCGTTTCTTTAATTCTTATCGGGAGGCTGACCATTTTGATGGTTTTGTTTTTAACATTATTTCATTACCTATTATTATGCTAGCATATGCACACAGAAAACAATAAGTATAATGACATGTCAATATTTAAATAAAAACATTTTATTGCAGTTTTTGTTATTGTTTAATTTGGATTTTATATTTTAGCAACGAAGTTTAAAATTAGCCCTGCTCCTACTACATATATACAAATATGATGTTCTTATCTAGTTTTCTCTAGTTTTAAAAATCTTATTAGATCTTAGTTAAACGCGCATTACCAAAATCATTTACCATTCAAAATATATAAAAGTTATGCTTATTTGGTCCAATACTTTAGAATTCCTTAGTCGACAAAATAAGTTCCCAAGAATACATTAATGATGTATAAAATATATTTAATGTATTAAAATTAACCTTAAACAGCAAAATCAATCCGTAAAAGATTACCTTAGCTGTTGATGCGGATGTCCTGCTATTTCATATGGTCAAACATTTATCAATCGCTACAATGCAAGTTAAATTATGTTCAAGTACAATACTTGTATGAATAATTCCCTGTGCACAAAAATTGCCTCATAGATATGCTGACAATATAGCTGATGTCAGGTTGGGGGTCATCGTCATCCCAACAGACTTTGCCTCTGCCAGCGATTGTCGTCGCTCTGATTCCGCAGGCGCCAGCCATTTTTCGGCACCATTTTTGGGTGTCTCCGTCATAATTAGAGGTTCCATTGTTTACCCTAATTAAGCCACCAGGCATCCTGGAGCAGGGGTAGAAACCGCTCTATAAACCCTCACCTTTGATGCAGGTTTGCCAGATGAAACCCTATATACATTGGGAGTTTCTATTTATATGTATATATAACTTTATAATGAACCAAAAAAAAAAACAAAAAAAAACAAGAACATTTTTTAATCGCAATGTTTTTATAAACTTTATAAAATATTACATTTATTCTCGCTTATGCTGGTAAGCAATCTGATTCATATATTTTCTATTTATGTATTCAAAGATTTCACCTAGACTTTACAGATAATTAAATATGTATTTACATACATGAACATCATGAAAAATCAGCCGTTTCTACAATTATTTTACATGTTTAAAAACATCGATTTTAAATACAAACCAGGTTTATATTGCCTAGTTTTAGGCTTAGCTCAGAAGTGGGTCGTTTAATTAATTTCAATCTTCTCGGCGCAAAATCTGCACAAAGGGAAAAAAGCACCAACAGTCTGTTTTTGCCCTGGGGACACTAGTAAATCTGGAAATTTGAATAGTCACGAAACTTTCTCGCCACGTTGAGGGCCTCTTTTCTTTGTTGACTTGGCCAAAAATTTATTATATTTTGCACGCTTTCTGGCAGCAACGATAAGCGTTAGAATCTCAAGCACACGTGATAGGAACCCCCTCACAACTCCCAATGGTCCCTATCTGAACTCTCATCGCCTGACAATTCATTCCTTTATATTTTTAACTTGTGCTCTGCTCTGCCACTGATTTCCATAATCAAAAAAAACCGCACACAATTGCAGTTTTGGCCCAGACCCCACTCTTCACTGTTTTCGTTGCTTTCCAACGCTTTTTGCCAGCCAAATCGTATTTATAAATGATTTTACTACGCAGTTGGGTTGGTGGAAGCGAACTGAAGCAAAAGTTGCCCACACACAGCTGTGGCAATTTCCAAAAACAATATGCAATTTAGTAGCGTAATATTTACTGAGTCAAATAATAATAGAAAAAAATATAACAATTAAGTAAAAATAAAAAGCTTGCATATATTTTCGATTCACGCTATAAATTCACAGATATATATGCATATACCCACTCATTAAAAACATTTGCCCATTTAGATAATCATAAAAAAGAATCAACTGGAAAAGCTTGCTCGAAATGGTTGGGTTGAGCGAGGGGAGGTTCGAGGGATAGGAATTATATCAGCTGCCTCTGCTCCAATAGAAAGTTCGTAACTCAGGCGGTTCTTTGTAAACATTTCCACCTGTCCATATAGCACATTCAAATGCATATGTAGAATCAAGTGAAGCTTGACGTAAGCAGAAGAGTTGCTATATTTATTATATAAAAATCTATTTGTGTGTACACTTGTTTTGGCAGATAAGCATCAGAATGTTTGCAAATCTTTGACGAGATTCAAATCAAGTTTGGAAATCCCCCCGCATCTGCCTCGAATAACTTTCGAATATACATCTGTACATTTGTACTTATTTTGATCGGAAATTAAAATCCCATTTCGTTGTACTTTACCAATTTTACGCTAAACAATATTTGAATATTGGTAAGCGAAATCTCAAATATTAAGATGACTAATTTATTAGCAATAAATAGGTATACATTGCAATTTTAAACTATGACATTTTGCCATTTTCTATTAGTTGTCTAAATGATATATTGCAAGTATAAGGTATTTGTTATTATTGCTTTAAAATAATCAATGTTTGCATTCAGTCTCTCACTTCCTGCGATAACTCTTCTTAAGTGATAACTGAGCTAGGCAATATGTGCGATAATGATATCTCAACTTTAAAATAACTTTTTTTTTTAACTTTTTAATTAAGATTAATATCAATTTTTAAAGGAAAGTAGAGTTGTTAGTAGATAAATTATATTAATATTATTAATAGTTTCTAAAGTATATTTGTTTCAAAACGTAGTTTCCCTGCCTTGAGATATGCATTTATTAAATGCCATATAGAGCTTTGCTGAAAGCAAGTCCGTCCACTATCTTATCAATTGGCTCGTTTCCGTTGCCAAAGAATTTGCCACGTGTGGAGAGATTTGTTTCAAGCCAAAACAATTCCATCAACGCAATGCAGACCTCAAACCACTGTGCGCCAGATTCAAAACTCACGTGGGGCACATTAATGTATGTCTGGGCCCAATAGAGTAAACATCAACACTCGGAGGGTGAATGAGGAGGAAGCGAGACAGTGTTCTATTCTAGTGATTCATTCGAAAATGTGTGTTGCGATTGTTTTTCAGAATAATTCAATGTTTTCGTCTAGTTCTTGTGTTTACGACTCGAAGGCCAGCAAAGGCAATGCTAAGGCTAAGCAAATTTGTTGAAACAGTTGTTCAATTGGCCAATGACAGAGGCAACTCGGCCAAGAAGTACCGGGTAATGAAGAAATTTTACGACTGGCTTAGATCTGTTGGTGTATCTTTTAAAAGGGAGTGCTTTGTGTTTGCCCCAGACGGGTGCTTTCTAAAACAGCCGTAGGCAACAATTTGAAGTTTTTTTTGTTTTTTTGAAGACTCAAAACAAGTTTCACTTTTTGAATCATTTTGCCTTGTTTTTTCCTGATTTCGGATGTATATTTTTTTTTTGTTCAGTTCGTTTAGAACTAGTTTTGGTAACTAACTAAGTGCCGCAGCACATGCTAATCAAACCACTTTCGGTTGATATTTTTCCACAATAAAATCAAAAAAATCACAGAAACCAAACCCCCGACCCAACATCTGTATGCAGACGTCAACGAGAAATTTGCATAAAATACTTTAGATTCGAGCTTCTGACAAAGATTTTGTTTCCATTTTATTGTGCGTCTTGATGCTGGCAGAATATTCAGAATACACATAAGCAACGGCCATTAAGAGTGACGGAGATTCAAGGCGAAATAGTATTTCCGTATATTAAGCATCGCATTTGTCTCTCGATTGCACAAAATCGGAGGCGACAAATTGCCCGCTGTCAGCTAGGGCGTATACGTAATATTTCCCTGAAGTGCATAACCGTAAATAACAAACAAAAAAAAAAAGAAAAAGAATACAAACACAACAGGGAAGAGATAACAAATTGCAAAAGACTTTTGAAAGGTGGTGAAAATTCCTCGACTTCATTTCGATTCAAGTTGCAAGAAGTTATTTGAAGTTGTCGATTCACCGGGTTCCCAAAATGAAATCAGCTTATCAAAAATATATATGTGACTAAGAGACTCTCTCCCGCCCGCTTTCTCGCAATTCTGGCTCGTTCTTATCACCTGTTCTTGTTTGTGTGCCATTAATTATGGCTGCTTCCTTCGGTAGCTGGCAAGCTGGCGAGGCTGATTAGAACGCCAACTTGTCGAATGTGGCAACACATTCCTCTAATGGAAAGTTACGAAAGCTTCCCCATTCCTGAGACCAACAAATACTGCGTTTATGCTGTGGAATCCTGACTTAACCACTATCACACGTACATACATACATCCTCCCCAAGATCATTTAAACCAAAGCAAAACCCAAAGAAAACATTTTTTTACCGAAGCTTGGAACTTTACCAAATTTTTTTTATAAACTTGTATATTAAACCAAGTCGTAATTTCAAAACCAATTATATAAATTAAATCAATTATGTTAATAATTACTATTTCGCATGTTCCTATGGCAGCTATTTGATTTATGTTACGATTCCGGCTTATATTCTAATGGCACCTTAATGAAGGGTCTGAGCAAAGTTGCCGTCAAAAAGTTTTAAATCTAAGTGACGGACAAAAACTAAAACATATATTTTATAGGGTTACCCATTGCGAGGGTATAAAAAGTTCACATCACAAATTAGAATTAGAAATTAGAAAGCATTTGATTAAACTGAATAATAATCGAAATAATATACATTTCTAGTTCATTAATTTTAAAAAATTCACATAAATTGGAACGAGATTTTTACAGTACTGAGTTAAAATCGAAAGCTAACGTTTTCTAATCCAAAACATGCATCCTTAATAAGGTTGCAGTAATGAAATCAAACAATTTATCTAGATAGAGTATAGAGTATATAGTAGATCAGGATAAGAACCGATCAGATCATAAAATAATTAAGAAAAAGGGATTAATAGCTAAGCTCGACTCACCTGCATTATGGGATATGCGACTCGTCCCTTGCCGAACCGCTCGATGATCGTCAGTTTGGTAGCGCTGGCCATGACTCCGGCGATATTGGAGGATGAAAGCACGGGTCGCGGCGGAGGTACAATGGGCACAAAGTCACGATTTCTTTCGGCAAAAGTGCGATCGAACGAGTTACGCCGATCGCTATGGGAACGTCTGTATGCCACATGGCCATTGCCATTGTTGGAGGAGTTGGGAGCCCGGCTAGAGGTTCCGGATTGATAAGAGGAGTTGTACTGGGACACGCCCATGTAGGATTTAGATTTGCGATATTGCTTGACGGAGTAGACGACCGGCTCCGGGTAGCTGAGCTCGCTGTGATTGCTGGCGGTCTCTGATCCGGAACTGGTCGACGCTGTGGAGCTGCCAGAAGAGGCGGAGGAGGAGGAGGTGGATGAGGAGGCAGGTACGACAGGGGTCAGAGTGGAGATCATCGCTGGCTTCAAGCACTTCGCACAGGGCACGGCCAGAGCGGCGGTTAGCAGCTCGGCGGGACTAACCTTGACCACTGAACTCTCTGATGTTGCCGGAGCGTCTGGCTTATTGCTAATGTTGCTAGCAGTGCTAGTGTTGCTACTGCTACTGTTGGTGTTGCTTCTGTAGTTGCTGCTGTCGCGTGGCAACGATTGCAGGAAAATTTGTTGTCTCTGTGGCTTGGCCTTCTTGCCGCTGCGCTGCTGCTGTGGTTGCTGCTGCTGTTGTCCTTTGCCTGCATTCTTTTTGTTGCTGTTGTTTGTCTTGGCATTCTGGCCTTTGTTGTTGCTCTTGTTGCCGGTGGTTTTGTTGCTTATGTTAGTGTTCTGTGCCATCGGGGTGTTGCTGTTAACGTTTGTGTTGCCATTACTGTTGCTGCTGTTGCCCGCCGCCGGCAACATTGCCTCGCGCTCTCGTTGCCTCTCCTTGTCCTTGTCAGCCTTCTGCCCCAGCGCCTTGCCGTTGGCCTTGTTTACCATCTTCTTTTTCGCTCGGTCTTTTCGTAACTGTTGAACGTTGACCGTTATCCGTGCTGCTAGAGAATTCCGTTAGTTTTCTCCGTTCTACGTTCCGTGCGCAATTGGCTTGGCTGTTGGTTTCTGCTTCGAGTTTTGTTGTTGTCTAACGCTCTTTTTTTTCTGTTTCTCGCTATCTCACTCGCGCTCGCGCATTCGCTCTCGTTTTCGATTTCGTTGGCAGAGCTTTTTTGTGTTTTTAGTTTGTGCCACGTTTTGTTGTTGGCGCCGCGATGTTATATTTTATTTCACTCGGTCTTGCCGTTGCGTTCTTTTTATTTTTATATTAAATGAGCTTTTGTTGTACCTTTGATTCAATGTTGTTTTTGCACTTCGTTGTTGTTGTTTTTCACTTGCACACACTTTTTCAACCGCGTCTTCTCGGCGGACTTGCTGTTCTTCTTGCTTTCGATGCTGTTGTTGTTGTTGTTGTTGTTTTTGCTACCCCTTTTGGATGGCATTTACCGCAAGAGCAAGAGCAAGAGCCAGCATCAGGAGAAGAGAGGGGCAGCACATGTAAAGAGAGCCAGAGAAATGAGAAGAAACAAAATTAGATATTGGATATTTGCTTTGTCGAATAGTTTTCGACATTCCCACGCTTAGGGCATTGTTTATGTGTTCTATATGGCGTTGATTTATTTTTATAAAACCAGAAAATCGTTAATTTTTTTAAATGTAATTAATGAACGCATATTCGATCACTATTCCTCTCTCTCTTCCTCTATCGCCTATCGTATGCTTAGTTTTTAATCGCTTTCGTTTGCACTTCTTTTTTTTTTGATTAGCAGCTGTGATTTCCGAAATGAGCTACCAAATAAAATTCCCCGATTCCAAACACGCAAATTGTGTTACTTATTTTTTGCGCCAAAAGACAAAAACAAGAACACCGAAAAACAAATCTACATTTGCATATGTATACACGTATGTTTGTGAACTGAGTGTGTTAGTATGTAAATGCTTGCCATTTGTCGGGCGCGTTCTCTCTCTTTCTCTTTCTGACCGCACCACGATGATGTAAGTTTTTGTATCGGCATGATTTATTTTTCTTGCACCCTTTTATCGACTGTATGCGTAGTAGACAGTAAACTGATCACAAGATCAACACTGTCAGCGAAGCTCCGCGAGCTTCCATCGGTAATGCGACCATTAAAAACATCTTTATTATTGCACACGACTTACTGAATTTGAGAAAGCGTAAAACCAGTTGAGAAGCCGCTCACGACATTAAACAATTCTCGTTTGACTGATATTATTGTTTATGGTGTATTTATTTTCGCTATACCCAATGACTCAATCGCGATCTGCACCAACACAAGCAATTGTGCACAAGAACAATATGAAACCGATCATCTCCCCTTGCGTCGAGACAGTTGCAAATGAGTTAATTACTTTTCCAGAATTGTCGAACAGTAACCGATCTTGAACCGAAATATGATGGATGAGTGAAAGAACTCCGCTAATTGCTCTCCCTAACGAGCAGGTATATTAGTTTCAGTTTTGAATAATACAATATTATTGGATTTTCCCTCATGCTCTTTTATTAGCTTTTATCAACTGGTAGTCATTTGTTACATGCGAATTACAGCCCCTTTAATATTAGTAAAAATTGGCAGTATATATTGTACATATTTTAAATAATTACTATAATAAATCTTGCAGATACTAATATATTGATTCGCGGAAAATATATGTGTGTACGTAGAAGCAATTGAGTTGAATTTCTCGGAAAGGAGAGTAAACCGTTGGCGATTTCTTGAGTACTTGTGATCAAGGCATACACTGGAATACAATATTTATATTTTTGTGCATTCTTAATTTTTATAAACCTTAAAAGCATACACAGCCAGGAATACATACACACATATGTACATACGTATGTACCTTTTGTTTGTTTTTTCCACGGCTACATAAGGATATACGTTATGCATGCACATTTGCGCATACATAAGTTGCTAAGGGGAGGATCTTGGGCTGAAAAATATCTGAAGGTGTTTTCGTCTACATACAGATCTCTACACCGCCAAAAAAATAGCGAAACCGGAAATGCCAGATGCCAAGACTAACCGATCGTGTGGGGGCAAGGTAGAGGCAGGGAGGAATAGAGGTGTGTGTCTAGATCGCTATCCGCATTTCTGGTTTGCTTTTCATTTAGGCAGAATACAAAACCATGCGACACCATGCGACACCACACGACACGATGCGATCTGGGAACTACCAAACACCCCCAACGGTGGTGCATTCAGAGTCACGTAGCCCCACTAATTGGGAGAGATCGATAACGGTGATTGTGTCTATATATTTACCTGATCAATTCAGACAGCACGTGCTTAGGCTCTTATTTTCCAATATTCACGCTCTTGACCTCACACGTTATTGACCAGCGTGGGGGTGACACTTGAGGTGGGGGCGGGAGGTTTCAAGAGATCCAAATCCAAAGCTAAATCGGACTGCAGACGGACTGCAGTATTTCCTGTTCAAAAGTTAAACGGCAATCGGCTATCGACGTGGCGGAGTATCGGCTATCGACTATCGGTATCGGTCAAATGCTAACGACGACGGGCAGCAGGGGTGTTGGGTGAGTTTACCGTTCCGGAGGACCACTGGCGCCTCACTCTAACAACAAACGTGCCAGGATGGCGTTTGGTATCGGTATTTGGTTTTGATTTTGGAATACTCCTAAAAAGTGAAACCAAACCGAGCCGAGTGTTGGCTTTCGTTTTAACAATTCTACTGACAATTATCGCCCAAATTGCTTTGCTGGTCCTGTTTTCTCCTTTCTCTTTGCTATCCGTTATATTCCTTGACTTTTAATATCCCGTTGCACTTGCTATACTGTGTTCACACACAGTCACAATGACGATCACTCTCACACACAGATTAAAAGCGCGCTCGCTTAACTCCCAACACAAATTTTGATTTTGACTTTGAATTCGAATTTCAATTTCACTTTTTCGTTTGCTTTTGCTTTTGCTCTGCCTTTTTTTTTTGTGTTATGATTTTTCGGTTTCGGACCACGCGTTTTGATGGGTTAGCGGAAGCTTGCCGAAAAAAGCTTCGAGAACGTTGCGATCGTTTTGGTTTTCTACGATTAGTAGTGGGGGTTGGGGGTGGAATTGAACGCGAGGGGCAAGGGCACAATAGTTGATAAAGGTTGCACTTGCACCTGGATTATATCACTGTAAATTGTTTGGAAATGGAACTGTAGTTGCTGTTGTTATATTTAATGTACTGTCTGCCTAACGGTTGCTCAACGTTCGGTCAATCTCGTTTGGCAATCTCTGGGCTCTGGTCTACTTGAGTATCGAACATGTGACGAGCAACTGACGACGGTGGTTCGCTGGCCAAGCGAAGACGAGCGCCCAGCGACGTCGGCAGCGGTAGCGGGTACAGTGGGGCCTCCCTTGAACACCACCCTTAGCCTAATTTCGTTCCAATTGAAATTTATTTCAATTACATTTAATTTGTGTAAATTCTAGTTAAGTACAACTTTTTTGTATGAAAGGATAATTTGTTCCATTGAAGGACATTAATTAATTAAATAATGTTTTAATTTCATTAAATTTTATTATATATCTACCTACAATGTTCATGTAAATGCGTACATAAATATATTCGTATGTGCTTACAAAATTAATTTACCTGAAATATTATTACATTTTTATACATGCATATCACATAACTCGGATGGATCCGCTGATTGGATTGTTTTTATTGATGCTTGACTGTAGTTAGTGGAAGCAGAGCAGTGGCGCCGTCGATTCTAGAGAGTGCCAGCGAAAACTTTGCGAAACAGAATTAGCAACAACAATTAAGACAAAAAATGAGCAAAGCCCTGGCGCTCACTCACCGTTCCTCTCTTATCTCATCTCTACTTCCTCTCTCTCTCTCTCTCTTCTTCGTTAGAGAAAATCATCGCTCGAGCGTTGTTAGCTTTGTTTTTGGTAGTAGGTCAAGATATATGCGGGCTTTGAGCCATTGTTTTGTTTTGTGTTTTCACTTTTTAAGCCAAGCTTTATTTGATTTGTCTTAGCCCAGATGTGTGTTTAAGAAATACAGGAAAAGAGAGTGAGAAAAAGCTGTTGTTTAGCAAGCTTTTTAACCGATCATGGCAATGTAAATGTTGTTGTAACAAAATACCGGCCGGCGTTGAGAAAGCACCGACCTTGTTCTCTCTCATTTTTCTTACAAAAAGAGATAGAGAGATAGTGGGAGAATGTGAACAGATAGAGGGAGAGGAAACGGGAAAGCGAGTTGGGGTGGCAACCAAATGGCATGCTAATAACCAAAAGCTTTCACACGTCGCTCTCTCTCTCTCTTTCCTCTCCCTAGAGCTCAGTAGCGATCAGCGCTTTATGACCATTTTTGAATATGATTTAGAGGTAATCCTATTTTGATCTCCGCAGATCCTTTATGATTCTCAATAAAACCAAAGTGCAACAACCGGATGCAGCGGATCTTGATCACGTGACCAAGGCTGCAAGCTAGGTTAGAAATAAATGAAATAAAACTAAGTCGGAATAACAAAAATCACATTGTCGGGGCGTATTTTTGGCTGTCGCCGCCTCAATAGCAAAGCGACAAAACAAAACCAAAAATATCCACCAGTTGATAGTCGCAAATGCGATGCGTAGTAGCCACGCGGCCAACAAGATATTTAAATTATTTTGCCAGCACACGAAAACAATCGGGCATGTATAGGTATAAGAACTGCGTGAATTCGCAGTAAACAATAGTTTATCAATTCGTTTTGCTGTTCAGCCGAAGAGATACGTTATTGAAACTGGTCTATCTGAACAACGACAATTGCTAATGTAATTGCAATCAAAAAAGCAAAGGAACCAAAAAAAAAAATGATTATTTTCGTTTACCCCTTTCGCAAAACTTGTCTCACAAGCAAACATTTATCCATTCACAAATGTTCCCTTCGAATGGAAAACCCCCTTCTGTTTCGAACCGTTTTCTTTTCCTTTTAATCAATTTTCAGTTTACCATGCTATAAACAATAATATACAAAATAATATACAAAAGATTTAGGGTCTCAATGCTCAGCAAGTTAAACATTAACAATTATACATACATTATTTACTCTATGATACGGAACAAATTATGGTGTAGGTAGAAGCATTTGCATGGCAACCGTTTTCCAGCCACTTTTTAATGAAACTTGTGCATAAATATGTACATGTACATTTTCGTTTTTAATATAATTTGGTTTGAATTAAATTATTATTATTGTATGCGATAAAAACACAACTCCATTGTAGGGAAAATTAAGTTATTTTAAGTCATATTGTTAATGTAGGAACCCCTAAAATGTTATACACCGGTGCATATAGCAATATTAGCATGGCACCATTTTTAGCCAACTTTATTTTTGAACAGGCCTGTCATTTGCTTCTGTTATTTCGTTCCAATAAAGTTCTCTTGCTTTTTCAATCATTTATTAATGTTTTTTTTTGATATTTATCTCGCGAAATTCTCAACTTTAAAGCGAGCTTATTTTTAAAGCATACTATTATGGGCACATTGGCTTAGGTATTTAATGTACCTCAAAATTGTATATCTGCAGCAATAAACAGAGTCCAAATCTCAAATAAATCGCTGTGCATAAATGGCTCCACCACCCAGAACGACACCCAACAGAGTGGCGCCGGAAATACGTTTTAACAGCTGATCCTGCCATTTCCTGTCGGCAATGCACTGACTGTACGGCATACTCGAAAAGGAGACACTGTTGTAGAGCGGAATCCAGCCTGGAAACATGCGGAAGAGCAGCGTGTCCAGCCACTTTCGGAAGCGGAATGACCAGCGCTTGGTCAGGTCGCGCATCTGAAAGATAAATTAAATATTGAGAAATATTTCTTAACCATTAAAGTTATTGTTGGACCTACCTCGACGTAGTTGTACATGGCCAGATCACAGATGGCGAAAGCATCCTGCCAGCGTGACTCAGTGAACTCGGCCAGAGCCTCATCCAGTGGGAGCTGCCTGCCCAAGATCCCGGTTAGCAGTGTCACGTCCTCCATGCCGGCGTTCATTCCCTGGCCGTAGTAGGGAACCATAGCATGAGCAGCATCGCCCAAGATCAACGCCTTATCCGCATAGTGATAGGGTCGGCACTTGATGGACACCAGGTGCTGTGGTCGCGTCTTGAAGAAGTCTTTGATCAGCTGCTGCTCCCCGATGAGCGGTAGGGCGTCATTAAAGTTCTTTCTGAAGAAGTCCAGCAGCTGATTTTGGTTTTGGATATTAGAAAAGACATCGAAAGGCATGGAGAGAGTGACCGTAAAGGACTTGTCCTGATTGGGCAGGGCGATCATCATAAAGGAGTCGCGGGGCCAAATGTGCAAGTAGTTAGCCGGCATCTGGAAATCGTCCGACTTGGCGGGAATGCAGAGCTCCAGATAACCAGTTTCTATATACTCCTGGGAATAATTAAAGCCTGGCAAGCGGACCAACTGCTGCCGTACGCTACTAAAGGCACCATCGCAACCCACGACGAGATCCGCGCTGGCCGAGATTACAAGTTCATCGCCCTGGGTGGTTCGGAACTCCAAGGATCCCTCTCTGAGTTTGGCAGAGACGAGCTTGTGATTGAAGTGGCAACTGATATTTGGCAGCTCATCGCAGGCATTCAAAAGGACCTCGTTCAACTGCCGCCGGCCCACCGAATACAGACATTGCTGGTTGCAGGGATCATAAAGGACCACACGGGTGTTTCCCCTGGAATCGTGCAGCATTCGGCCCCTCATGGGTATGGCGGTGGACAGGACCACCTGCTCAAGTCCAACGGCCGCCAGAGCCTTGCGGCCGCGCTGGGAAAGAGCCAGATTGATACTCCTGCCTTGAACCACCTGAGCCTGGCGGATGTCCTCACGGTACTCGTACAAATCCACTTGATTGCCCATCCGGGCAAAGTTCAAGGCAGCCAAGGAACCCACCTTTTAGAAAGTCAGATTAAGAGAGAGAAAGTGAGAGAGAGAACTGAGAAACTGAGAAAGCATCCCGATAAGAGAGATTTATCTTGAGTCGGGGATTAGGGGATACAAAGATAAGGGCTATAATGTTCAGATAAGTATCTCGCATATACATATATGTACATACATACATATTTATGCGGTCGCATCAAACCAATTACCAAAAGCCATGTGCGACATGTATTATAGTTACATTATTAAAATAAAGAACGTTTCATCAAGCTATCCTTTTATTTAAAATTAATATAAATTTTAATTTAAAGTATTTTGGGAAATAATAGATCATTAAAATCGGAAGATCAACAAAGTGAAAAGTCTCACTCGCAGTTTTGAAAATAGTTTCAAATAAAACCCTTAGATAAATTATCTGATTAATTTTTGAATATTATAAATTAATGTATCATTACTTCAAAATAAGTTTAAAGAAAATTAATTTGGTTTAATTCACTTACCAGCCCCGCTCCGACAACCGCCACCCTGCGCCGCCGTCCCTCCTCTCCACCTGCTGAGGCCTCCTGGCGACCGTTTACCTCCGAGCAAATGATTCCTTGCACCATGACCGTTCTTGTGGGAAGTCACCAACGAAATGTGAAGTGTGAAGTGAGATGGAAGCCAGCCAAATGGCTGGGGAAATGTTTAACCCATAGATTATGTCGGATGGGCAGTAAATGCTATCTGCGGTTGTTTGATGTTGCTGCGGGAAGCCATCCAACTGAAAGGGCGTATTCCACTTTTTTAAAAAGGGTTTGATTAATGTACACCTATGTTGTTTAATGAAAAATTTGAAATAAAAACTATCTTAATAAAAAGTAAAAGTAAGATAATTGCCTTTGGGTAATTAAAAAAGCAAAATGAACCAAAATGAATCAAATTGGTTGTTGAACTTGGTATTTTAACTCATTCATAGAGTATTTTACTCTCAGGGAAGATTTTTAATCAATTTTTCTTATCATTTAGGAAACAGAATTAGTGCGTTTCATAGGCTTTGAGGGTCCAAATACTTACATAAATATGCTGCTACATATGTGGAAGATTGTGGGTATATAATTCGTAGTACCTAGGAGTTACAAAATAAATAAAAATTGTTGTTTGTTTATTAAATGTGATGCTCTATTTAAATGGTTCTGGAAACCATGTTGTAGTTTGAATAATCATATATTTATTTGACTACTTAGATGATTAATTTACATTTTACTGTTTGAAAAGAATGTACATTTTTGTGTGTTTCTATAATTTAAATTAAGTATTTTTATTCCAAAGATTTTATGAATATAAAATTTCAAAAAAGTCGCCGCTTATCGATATCCCGCAGAGCTGCATTCTGCTTCTTTTCGCAGTCACAGTTCCCGAACATCGTGTCCAGCTATCGATAGGCGCAGAGCTTTTGCACGCAAATCGATAAAAGCAACAAAAAAACTCGTGTTGCGTTGCTTTTTTTTGCAAATGCACAATATAAAATTGAGGATTTCCACAACAGAAACATAATTCAGCGCCCCAGGACCCCCAGTAGCATGTGCATAAATTTTGCGGCCATCGGATTTTAATAGAATAGAACGGAAAAACGGCGGCGAGAGCGAGAGCAGAGCGGTGAAAAACCTCAACTTTATTTGTACTATAGATAGCATCCAAGGAGATCCACAAAAGGCAAAACCAAAATGGTAATAAAAGTGCCACCAAAATACACCAAGAACGCAGGCGGAAAGGGGGAGCTGAGGAGAGTGGCCCAAGAATAATGTGGGGAGGTGGAAGTGAGTGGAAAAGGGAGTGAGAGTTTGTGACCCCATCACATCTCCCGTTCCCTCGCCCTTCCCCTCACGGACTTAGACACCCCTCTCCACCTGCTACTGCAATAATTTGGTGATTTTTAGAGATATGTATATATGAAAATAATTTTTACGTCTTGCTTGCAGGGAAATGAAACATCACTGCCTATGGAAATGTGTTCCAATTGTAAGTACGAAATTTTCAGTCAATGTCATTCGAACGGAATGGCAGCTGTTTATGAATATGCAAACAACGCCACCTACACATACGTATTCACTCGCTTGTTATGGCTAGTATGTGTGTATGTAAATATGTATATATATACATAGGCAAATAAAGTAGCTAATGAAGGTGAAATGCAAAGGGAACGTGGCGGGGATAAATTCAGTTTACAACGCAATCGAAGCAGTATCCCCCATAAAGTCTGCCGCCAAACCTCAGCTGATCTCAGGATTCGTATTCACCTCTGCACGAGGTGCCTAGTTTATTTCGAAATTGGCATTCTAGAATGTGTTTTTGTCACACTTTGTTTCCTCCCTGATGATCGACAGACAAGCTGCCTCTAAAAATAATTTACAGTCGAACTTTTCTACCTAGAATCTAGGGAATCAATGCTGTTGAATTTTATCACCGTCATTTTAATGAGCTCTTCGAAAGTACAGATGCAGTCGAAAAAATAGTTGTTCTGCGTGAAACAATACATATGTGCATAGCCTTCTAAGGCATTGGAAATGTTCACAGATGTTTACAAAGCAGATTATTCAATGGATTTTAATTGTTAAGATGTTTATTTTTCACATATTTTCAATAAGAAAATGTACTCATACGAAAATGATCTAATTAGAATCGGTTGTTTAATTATTATTTTAAGCAAATAATCGGTAAAAAGTCAAACAACAAAGAATGTAACTCCATATTTAAATTTAAAGCTATCAAAAACAAAAAAGAAAGGCTAGTTTCGGTACCCGAAGCATAGAATACCCTTGCAGACCAGTTGACTTTAAATCTTTCGATCGTTTATATTGCAGCTATAGGATATAGGGATCCTATTTTTGGTTTTTAATTTTATAAAACGGCATTAATGTCTTTGAAAACTTTATTTTCCAAGGATGGTCTTAAAAAACACCAGAGTTATGCTCAATGACCCATTTTCTCACATCGTTTCTATGCCAGCTATAGAATATAGTGGTCCGATTTTAATGATACTTTTAGGATAGATTAACATTGTCATTATAAATTGCTTTCGAAAGAATAAATTAAATATCTAATAAAATTGCAAACTTATGGAACTTTTTCCCAATCGTTCCTATGGCAGCTATGCGATGTGGTGTTCCAATTCCGACCGTTCCGACTTATATACTACCTGCAATAGATTGAAGGGTCGGTGCAAAGTTTCAGCCCGATAGCTTTAAAACTGAGAGACTAGTTTACATAGCAACCAACAAACGGACTGACAAAAAAACAAACGGACAGACGGACATGGCTAAATCGACTCGGATGGTGATGCTGATCAAGAATATATATACTTTAAAGGGTCGGAGATGTCTCCTTCACTGCGTTACAAAATTATAATACGCTCTGCAAGGGTATAAAAAGTTATTTGGCACGATACGTGGCTTTTATCTGAAACATAGAAAAGTATAAATATTGGTTTGAGTTTTTAACTTATCTTAGCTTTTTTACTTAAATAACATTTAAATAATAATAATGCAACACCTGCTAGTGAAGCTTTACCTTATCGCATATTTTTCGATTTTTCTGCATTCCAATAGTCGACGCCGATGAAATCCGGCGTTTGGGCAAACGCTTCCGCAAGCTGGACTTGGACAACTCCGGAGCGTTGAGCGTGGACGAATTCATGTCGCTGCCGGAGTTGCAACAAAATCCGCTGGTGCAGCGCGTGATCGACATTTTCGACGCGGACGGTAACGGCGAAGTTGATTTCAAGGAGTTCATCCAGGGCGTCTCACAATTCAGCGTTAAGGGTGACAAGCTGTCCAAGCTTCGCTTCGCCTTTCGCATCTACGACATGGACAACGACGGCTACATTTCCAACGGTGAACTGTTTCAGGCAAGTCTAATGAAAATATATAAATGTTATCCAATTGTCAGCTCTTGTTATTGCAGGTGTTAAAGATGATGGTGGGCAACAATCTGAAGGATACGCAACTGCAGCAAATTGTTGACAAGACAATCGGATTCGCGGATAAGGACGAGGATGGCAAAATCTCGTTCGACGAGTTCTGCTCGGTGGTCGGCAACACGGACATACACAAGAAGATGGTTGTGGACGTCTAAAATAGGTTTACCGCAGATCCTTTTTATACGCGATTTATTTATTCTTTTGTAAATGCGTGAGCATTCTTCGATTATCACTATCAATACTATTATTATGATTATTATTTTTTGATCAGCGATTCTGTAGTTGAATATTGTTATAAGCCGTAAGCGAGCCAGTTCAGTCAGTCAGTCAGTGAGCGATCGATCGATCGATCGTGATGAGGAGCAAGTCACGAGAACAATATTGTTATCTTAAGTTGAAAAGTGGAATACTGCGCCTCCTACTTCTTAAATATATACATGCATATATAGTCATAATTTATTATACAAATATACATTTAATGAATTCAAAACCCTTAAAAGAAAAACTAAACTAGAGCGAAAACCAACTCAATGCAAGTGAAGGCAAATAAAGCAAAACAAGTTAAATTAATGCTTTTTCGAATCGGTAACTGAAAGTTAACACTTTCTCCATGGATTTCCAGTCTTGCGCGCACACACAAACACACAAGTGTCATAGTTTACGTTAATTATTTCTAATTCTCCTGTGATTTTGCCAAAAACAAAAACCAAGAAAAATTTAAAATGGTGAGAAAAAACACACAAGCACGAGGGGCAGCCAAGCAACCTGCCCGAAGCAGCTCTCCTCTATATTGACTTAGTCTAATTTACACGTTGTGTACTTTTTATATATTTATACATACATAATTGTACTAATCGAATGTTATAATCTACGTATTTTTATATAACTCGACTAACTTGAAAGAAAAATAACAAAAAGAAAAGTGAATGAGAGCAAAGTTCGTTTGCTGTGTTTCTTAACTCTACCTTACCCAAATCTAATGCAACTTAACTTTAATTAACTGATTCTCACACAGAATTATGCCTCGAGAAATTATCTAAAATATGCTACATTTTACGAATTATCAAGCGAGTTAACTGAAAATCGAATAATTATACATCAATACATATGAAGCAATGCCATGCGGCGCGAAGCGATATTACAGTAACATTTTTTTATACTTAAAGATACTAGTTAAAAATGCAAGAAAACCAAACAATAAGAATGCATGTTACAAATTTTACAATTAACAAATTTTTGCACAATCGCCCCTCAATTTGTTAGCTAATCAATTTCATTGCATTATTCCAAAAAAGCGACTCGAGATCGTTACTCATTGTTAAATGGAAGCCAACAAGCTGGGATAAGAACGCCCGGAGAAAAGTCGGCATGGGAGTGCTCAGTTTGCTGGGCAGTCGAAGCAATAAAAAGCAAATCCTTCAATAAAAATATAAATATACACAAAAGAACAACAGTCTTTGCAATTTTTCGATGAGCGAGAGCGAACAGAAGATAAGATAAGGCAAAGCTTGCTCACGGGCATTGGATACGTGTTTAGTTGTGAAATTGTCCCCCAAGTGAACGGATCTCCACAAGTCGCCATCATGTTGAAACTGGACACAAAAGGCGGAATTATCTGCTCGGGCATTTTGTCCATTATATTTGCCAGCATTTACTTGGCCCTGATGGATGACTACTTCTGGAGATGTAACACCTAACACCTAAAACCCTTGTGAAGACCTTATAGAAACCTTCCTTTCGCTCATTGCAGATGGTATGTACGAGCTCGGGATTCACATTTCGGCACTGCAGATACTTGGAAGCGTAGTCCTTCTATTTGGAGCTTTCAAGGTGAGCTAAATGCTGCGTCCTTATCGATGAACATTTGACACTGACCCTTTGAATGAACTTCAGGAAAACTACAAATACTTCGTTCCGTGGATGATAACTTCTGGGTTCTTCCTGTATCTGATGGCTTACATAAGCATAGTACTGCTGACAGGCAATGGAGAGTGGATTTTCATTCCGACGATGCTGGTGCCAATTATGGGTAGGTGGCTATCGAAACAAATTCCCTTTCGATTGATAGTAAATAATAATTATTTTCTTTTTAGTTTATCTCGGATGCGCGTTGTACTCCGTGCAAAAGGCATTTGAAAGGATGCGAAAGGAAGAGCCTCCGGCATATTCGAATTTGTCCGACAAAAAGCACATTATCAATCACATATAGTCAATGTAAAGCTCCCTAAGCATATAAATACGAATGCAATGGCCTCATACGACGTCATTTATAAGCGAGCTAATATATGATAAGATAAGGACAGAATATAGCCTGTCCAAACAGGCCAAATACGTTATTTGTAAATAATAAAAGTGGATCGCCTCGCATGCGAAAACCGCATACACAAAATGCAGGATTATTTGTTGATATTAAAGAATGAATATTTCTGGATATGTAAATATAGAAATCGTGTAACTGTTGATTATGGGCTTATTATCCACGACCTATCTATCCACATTTATCTAATCCAACTATTTGATGATTTAGCCTGGGATTTAGTAAAATCAAAATGCACAATCTAATAACAGCAATATCTAATCGTTTTTTTTCTTTTGAAATTTAATTTATTATTATTAAATTATTTGCTTTTGACAAGTAAGGGGTTTTATCCGAAGAAAACTGTTATTACAAAAACTAAAATTACTTATTTGGTTAGACTCTTAAAGGCTTTCGACAGAATCTGCAAAGAAGATAAATAATAACAAGTTAAATGGAATAAATCATTCCAACATTAGTCACAAAAAATGAAAGGTTGGATGATTCTGATCCTGATCAAGAATACATAGACCACCAAATGTTATAGTTGGTCACAAAGTAATATATATTTTGTATGTACAAAAATGCATTTTTAAATGCAATTCCCTTTACTTAGGTCCCTTTCAATTTGTATGTACCGCAATAGAACATTGCTTGACAATATCTTTTATAAAGTATATTATCGGTGGGAGAGCCATTGCTGATTAGATTAGAATCAAAACAAAGACATTCTGTCGTGGTTAAAACTTATTTGCTGAAGAGTCGCGAAACTGTTCGCGAGCCGGAAGGGAGCAATGTGGAAATTGGACACGGAAAATAGCATTATCGGCACCGGAACTTTATCGATCGTCTTTGCCATAATATATCTATTTGTGGGCGATTCCTGCAAATGTATTGCAATGAGGGCTATGCTTTTAGAACTATTTGATGCGTGACGAGTGTTTTTCTCTTTCAGATGCATCCTACGATTTTGGAATTCACGTTGCAGGACTGCAGATTGTTGGTAGCTGCATCCTCATCATTGGTGTCGTATATGTAAGAGAATTTCTCTTAATTTTAAAATAATCTTATCCAAAAGAGAAAACCAATTTAATTGAACTTTTCGATCCAAGGACCATTACAAACTATACATAGCCTGGATGATCACAACATCATTCTTCCTGTATCTGATGGTGTATTCAAGCGTAATACTCATATCTTGTAATGGGTGGTTATTTGTTATATTAATATTCGCACCAATTACGGGTGAGTGTGTTTCTTATTATTTCGCGCTGAAAAAAAAAAATTATTTCTATAACGACAGTGTATCTCGGATATGCCCTTTATTGGGTGTGGATGGCTTTCAACAGGCTACGCAAGGATAAAACGCCCATGCCACCGTATGCCAATGTGCCTGTCAAAAATGATATTTTCATTCCCATATAAAGCATACATTATGCTGTTGTGAGGTATTAATCACTATTAGTACGTCTTATCAGCAGCGACAAGAGTATTTTTTTTTCGCACGCTTTATTGGAGTTGGAATACGCCACAGATTAAAATATATTTTCTTACAATCATCAACGCTATTTAAATTTGCTTACTTATTTTGATCGTTTGATTGACTGCAGCACATTGCAGTTGTGGGCGTCTATAAGAAGTTAACCGCAGATTAAAGCATTCTTCAATTATAAATACTATTATTATGATTATTGTGATTTTATCAGCAGTTAAATATTGTTATAAGCCGTTAGCAAGCCAGTTCAGTCTTGAGGAGCAAGTCGCAAGAAAAATATTGTTATTCTAAACTTAAAAGTGGAATAATGCACATCCGCAGGCAGAAGAATTATATAGTAAACAGCTGATTAATTTAATTACACACCGGATGGTTCAATGGTCATAGAACTAATATTAAACAATTTTAAAATTTCCTCCAATTGATACGTATTTATAGAAAACAAAATCTGTTTAATATTGAACTACTAATGTTGGTTGTGTAACTCAAACCAATTTTCAAATCCGAGTTCACTTTATCGAGAGCACTTGAGTAATCGATTTCAATAACAGCTGTTTCGCGACGCTATTTAACACTGTAAAAATATGATGAAATTTCTGTGGCGGCACCGGGAAAAGGTTCTTTTAAAAACTAAACTTCCCGAATCAATTTATAAATACCAGGGTATATAATTAGGAAATATCTACATCCAATTCCTGGATATTTCCTTGTTCATTGGAAGAACCAAAACCCGCTGCCTAATAGGTAATACACCCGTGGCCGCCACAAAATTTAAATAAATATATATTATCAATTGAGGCCTTTCCGACTAGTTGCATCCATGTCCTGGAAGAATGGCAGGTGCACCGCCGGAATTCGATGCCGTGTACTCCGTGCGCCTGGTCATCGCGGATTTCTACTTGGAAAAGCCGCAGTATGGACTGGATCCATGCTACTCTGAACTGCGTGGAAAGGAGATCAAGAGGGTAGGGGATCTGCATTTATTTATTAACCCCACTATCACTGATATTCAAAAACGTCACCCAACCAGGTGCCAGTGGTGCGAGTTTTTGGCGCCAATTCCAGGGGCCAAAAGACTTGCATGCATGTGCATGGCGTGTTCCCGTACTTCTACATTCCGTACGACAAAAAGGACTTTGAGTCCTTGGAGAGGGGCATCCTGCAGATAGCCATGCACCTGGATAAGGCAATCAATATTTCTCTTGGTCAGGGCAGCTCCAATGCCCAGCACGTCTTCAAAATCCAGCTGGTCAAGGGCATGTAAGTTCACAAATATATTTTTTGTGCAGTAAACCTGATTAATCCTCCCACTTTCAGTCCCTTCTATGGCTACCATCGCGTGGAGCACCAGTTCCTAAAGATTTACATGTTCAATCCGCGCTTTGTGCGGCGCGCTGCCAATCTTCTCCAAAGCGGCGCCATTCTTAGTAAGAACTTCAGTCCGCACGAGTCGCATGTGCCCTACATCCTGCAGTTTATGATAGACTTTAACCTGTACGGGATGAGCTATTTACACGTGCCACAGGAGGTGCTCAAGTTTCGCCGCAGCCACGAAGATGAAGGCAAGTTGACTCACTAGCTATTTTGGATCTGTTTTAACTCTCATGTTTAGAGGTTCCCTATCCAAATATAAAGCCCGCCCAACTACTGAATAGTGGCAGTGTGCGAAAAGTGTCCTGCAGTGCCTTGGAGGTGGATGTCAGCTGCCACTTTATATTGAATCGCTTCCAGCTAGTGACCAAGAGCAAGGGCAATCACACGAATCCCGGCATCGAGGCCATATGGAACGATGAGAGCATGCGCCGACAGAAACTGGTCGAGCAACAGATTGCAGCTGGCGACGAGGAGAAGGCTCAAGCGGTACTAAGAATTTTATTTATTTTTTTAATTTATACCCTTAAATGGGAATAACTTATGTTTACTTACAAATAAAATATATTACAGATTCCCGTTCTGCAACTGCCGCCAACTCAGGAGCGTATTAAAGTGGAAATCGCCGAGAGTGATGTGTTCTATCGCACCGCTTTGGAAAGTAAGCTCATGACATTGGAGCAGTCCACCTTGTCGGAACAAACTCTTTCGGATCAGACGCTGCAAGGAAATGCCACCATGCAGACCACTTTACCCAGCAATAAGGAGCAGCGGCGCACATTTAATTTGCAGAAACTGTTGGCCAACGCTGTTTATCCCGAGGAATGCTCGCAGGATCAGCAGCAAAAGTTGATTAATGCTTCCTTCATACAAAACCACGTGGCCATCAATAACAGCAGCAACATGAGCCTACTTACTTCTGCCATTGGCGAACGGGAGGAGTCTGATTATATGGACGAAACCTTGGTGGATGAAGAGCTAATCCTGAGTCTTACACAGCCAAATGGAGCGATGCCTCATGATGCAACCTGTGGGTAGAAACGCTTTCCAAAGTGCCGTATTAGATTGAGAATGAACTTTATTTTTAGTGCGGGAGGAGGACCTGGAACTGCTGGATGTTCTGCAGCAGCTTGAGGAGCAGAACGCGAACGAGTTGCACGTTGATTTGGACAGCTTCTTGTCTCCTTTTTCGCAGCAGAGTAAGGGTTTCTGAAATATGTACCCAACATCATTTTCAAATATATTCTCAGTTGAACTCACTCCAGAGCTGTTGGATAAAGAGACAGCAGCTGCTGCTATTGGAGCGCACTCCGACGAGGATTCAGACTGCGGAGACGATGCGGCACAGGGAACTCGGCATGACTTCTCCATGGCCCTCGATGACATTGATGAACTGCTGCTTAAGCTTACTCAAAGCCAGTCGCAGCCTGAAGGCCCCAAACTAGGGGATCCATCAGAGAAACTACCGCAAATCGATGGTGCGGACGACCGAATCCAGCGCACACCCAAAAAGGAGAGCTCCACTAAGCCAAAGGCGAGTCCTCCAAAGACACCCACCACTCCCAAGGCCCATGCAAGTTTTCTTAAATCGCCGCGCACTCCTAAATCCAGTGCCTCAAAAAAATATACACCGCTTCCCTTAACCTTCGGCAGTAGTTCAACGAAGAGTAGGTACAATCGATGACCGCATAGCTGGGCATGTAATTTTTGAAATCAATTTCAGAACGCTATGAGAAAACGCCAGGAAAAGTAGTCAATCCCCGCCTTAGTTTGCAACTTAATCAAGGATCTGTAACACCTGGGTAAAGATTGTACAATAATTACATTCGGAGAGTTTAAGCTTAATCCCTTTTTTAGACCTGAAATTTCGCTGCGAAGGAAACTGGCCATGACGGAGTTGCGAAGAAAAAGCGTTGAGGAATCGAATAGTTTTATTAGCATACAGAACGAGTGAGTACAGAAAGTAAGGGCAGTACAGAACATTATTCCTACTTATCTTCTCTTAATCTTATTGCTCCCCTTAGATGTACTTCCCACCGCAGTCCTAGGCGATCGACTCGAAACCTAGACAAGACCCACGTAATTTGCGCGCTGTCGCCGCGGGGAAGAAATCCGAGTTTTTCTGACATGTTTGTAACAGCGAATGGTGAAGAAATTTCAACAGAGGAAAATGAAGTGGAAACGGAAAAGAAGCCACAACGCAGTCCTCGTCATCAAGTTAAGAAAAGCTTAGGAAACCAAGCAGAAAAGGAACTTAAAACAAAAAATCTAAATTCTCGGAGCAATAACAATGAAGAGCCCACACCGCGCAGGAGTGCTCGTAATTTTAAAAGAGAAGAATCAAATCCAAAAGGTGATTCGCCTGAAGTTCAATCATCAATGAAATCGGAAAAGGATAAAATGCTTCATTCAATTCAAAGCCCCAAGAAATTGGCTGCTCGGAACCCCAAGCTGAATTCAGACAAAGTACTTCGATCGGAATCTCTGAAAAATACACAATACGACAATAATAATGTGATAGGTTCCAAGCAAATACCAGAGACTTCTTTAAAGGAAACTTCTAAGCAGATGGTCGATAGTGTGCAGAAGGAACATATTCTAGAGAAGAAGCCGGAATGTATAGATAACCCTAGTAAAGATGTACAATTTGTGGAAAGTGATGATGAGGTCAGCGATTCCGAAACGGAGAGCGAACCAATTTTAACCAAACTGCGAAAGACACCAAACTTGAGGCGCCTGCGTCGGAGTTTCCGCTCTGAGGTGCTGACCAAGCAGCTAACTCCAAGAGCTGCTGGAACTCCGCCATCTGCAAGCCAGACCACTCCTCAGCTGAGCCCCCAAAGTATCGACAGCCAAACTCCCGAGCTAATGAGGAGCTTTTACGAGCACTCGCTGATAGTGAACAGCCCTTCGGTGTTCAGTGACACGGTAGATAGTCCGATGATGTCTGTAGCTTCAACTCCTCCTACTCCTTCTTCTCCCAAGAATCAATCCTTTGTGATTGCTCCCTTGGAACTGCCACCCTCCTACGATGAAGTACTTCGAGGCTGCCAAAAGTTGGACATTCCCAAGTACGAGTTCCAGCAACCGTTTTACAGCAATCCCGCGGACGTAAGCAAGGTGACGGAGGTCGGCTTCCTAGTACTGCACATTCCTGGAAACAAGCTCAACGACTGCGAGCCCTTTCAGAGCATCCTGGGCAATGATCGTGGACTTTCGGCTTTGAGGCGTCAGCAGCTGATAGGAATCGGGGGTCCGGCTATGTTGCAGCGTCATCGGGGCGAGCAGCGGATACGGGAGTACTTCAGCAGCGGTGAGCGAGTTGTGATTGAACCTGCTCAAAGTGCACCCACCCGGCAGGAAGCGAAGGTGTGGCTAAAGGCCAGGGAACTGCTCCGGCAGCGGGATGAGCAATCTACGGGCGAGGGCATTGATAGTCCCATAAAGATCAAGCGTCAGAAGATCAGCATGATGCTGCAGGCGGATGGAGGTGATGGTGGAAGTGGGGATGAGGATGTTGGGGAGGCATTGGACTGCAGCCTGAGCTTGACTCCTTTGGCTCAGAACATTGCAAAGGACAAGGCCACACCAAAAACCGCTAAAAATCGCCTTAAAAAAGGAACCAAGCTGGATTTCACAGGATCCCAGGAGCAGGAACCTCCCAGCTCGCAGTCCAGCGAACAGAGTATATCCAGCAGTGCCGCCCAGGCGGAGTTGAATCGCAGCTCCTTTCTGCGCCAGCTGGAGGGCAATAGTCAGCCGCAACAGCAGGATCTCAGCTTCGGATTAAGCCATGCCACGCTAGACAACACCTTCGGCTTTAAGGTAAATCTGGAGAACCTGCAACAGGCCAAGGCGGATGTCGAGTGTAACCACTTGACCATAATGACGCTTGAGGTGTTTGTGTCCACACGTGCCGAACTACTGCCCGATCCCATGGTCGACGAGATTCGCTGCTTGTTCTACGCCATCGAGCATAGCTTGCCGGATGCGAGTCTGCCAAAAAAGGCCTGCGGGTATATAATGGTTAACAGTGCTCAGGATTTCGTCAGTGAAGGGCATATCCATGGTTTAGATAAGGATATAGAGGTCCAGGTGGTGGGCAGCGAGGCGGAGGCGTTGGAAGCACTGCTCGCACTTTGTGGACGCTGGGATGCCGACATCTATGCCGGCTATGAGATCGAGATGGCCTCCTGGGGCTACGTTATCGAACGGGCCAAGTATCTATGCTTTAACATCGCACCCCTGCTCTCGCGTGTGCCGACACAGAAGGTGCGCGACTTTGTGGACGAGGACCGGGAGCAGTTCACCGACCTGGATGTGGAAATGAAAATATGTGGTCGCATTCTGCTGGACGTGTGGCGACTGATGCGCTCGGAGATTGCCCTCACGTCGTACACCTTCGAGAATGTGATGTATCACATCCTGCACAGGCGATGTCCCTGGCACTCGGCCAAATCTCTCAGTGAGTGGTTCGCCTCGCCATGCACGCGCTGGATCGTGATGGAGTACCACCTGGAGAGGGTTCGCGGAACGCTGGCCCTGCTCGACCAACTCGACCTTTTGGGCCGCACCAGCGAGATGGCCAAGCTGATCGGTATTCAGTTCTACGAGGTGCTGTCGCGCGGATCGCAGTTCCGGGTGGAGAGCATGATGCTGAGGTGAGTGTTTTCCAATTGGAATATGGTAATCTTTTTGTTCCGGTTGAGCAATGAAATTTTTACTTTGGTAGTTAAAAAGGGTTTAATTTTTTTTAAAGTATTCTCCGTTTGCGTGCGCTCGAAACAATTTTAGTGACACTTTTTTACGCGTTTTGTTCCACGAGTTGATCATGCTAATCTTATTTATGCCCGTCATACTCATGCCAAAAGATGTGGGAATCTCCCAAAATGTAACATGCCGATCTTCTTGATCAGTTAATTTACAGCATCAATTGTTTTGATCGCTTTTGGATCGTCCATTAGAGAAAATTTAAAATTGTAATAAACCATTACACGAAATTTTAGTCTTGCCATCTTCATTATACCCTTGCAGAGGGTATTATAATTTTGACCAGAAGTTTGTAACGCAGTGAAGGAGACTTTTCCGACCCTATAAAGTATATATACTCTTGATCAGCATCACCAGCCGAGTCTATCTAGCCATGTCCGTCTGTCCGTCTGTCTGTCCGTCTGTCGGTTGCTATGTAAACTAGTCTCTCAGTTTTAAAGCTATCGGCCTGAAACTTTGCACCAACCCTTCAATCTGTTGCAGGTAGTATATAAGTCGGAACGGCCGAAATCGGAACACTACATCACATAGCTGCCATAGGAACGATTGGGAAAAAGGGTCATAAAATCGCCATTTTTATACCCTTGCAGAGGGTATTATAATTTTGACCAGAAGTTTGTAACGCAGTGAAGAAGACTTTTCCGACCCTATAAAGTATATATATTCTTGATCAGCATCAACAGCCGAGTCGATCTAGCCATGTCCGTCTGTCCGTCTGTCTGTCCGTCTGTCGGTTGCTATGTAAACTAGTCCCTCAGTTTTCAAGCTATCAGGTTGAAACTTTGCACCAACCTTTCAATCTGTTGCAGGTAGTATATAAGTCGGAACGGCTGGAATCGGAACACTACATCACAAAGCTGACATAGGAACGATTGGGAAAAAGTGCCATAAATTCGCCATTTTTTAAGATAACCAATTCATTATTTAGAAATCCATTTTTAATGACTATTTTAACGTATCCTGAAAGTTTCATAAAAATCGGAATACTATATCCTATAGCTGACATAGGAACGATGGGAGAAAATGGGTCATTGAACATAACTCTGGCGTTTTTAAAAACAATTAATTCATTCTTGAGAAAAACAGTCTTCATACACATTAAAGCCTTTTTAGAAATTTAAACACCAAAGATCGGATCACTATATCCTATAGCTGCCATACAATCGATCGAACAGTTTATAGGCAACTGGTCTGCAAGGGTATTCTAAGCTTCGGGTACCGAAGCTAGCCTTCCTTTCTTGTTAAAGATATATTTTTTATTTCTTAGAAAACTCTTATTATTGACTATTTTAATACATCCTGAAAGTTTTATTAAAATCAGACCACTATGTCCTATAGCTGCTATAGCAACGATGGAAGAAAATGGGTCATTGAGCATAACTCTAAAGTTTTTCAAGACAATTAATTTATTCTTGAGAAATACAGTTTTCATAGACATTAATGCCGTTTTAGAAAATAAAAAACCAAAAATCGGATTACTGTATCCTATAGCTGCCAAACGATCCAACGGCTTAAAGGCAACTGGTCTGCAAGGGTATTCTAAGCTTCGGGTACCGAAGCTAACCTTCCTTTCTTGTTTTAAATTCTAAAAGATACATATGCAGCTCTTCCTTTAGGGTCAAACATACCAAGCTTTTTAATGGAAATGCCTAGTAAGGCTTAAATTTACTTTTCCTAGAAATTTAAATAGCAACCCTCGATATTATATTTCTCCGCAGAATTGCTAAGCCCAAGAACCTGGTGCCACTCTCGCCGAGCGTCCAGCAACGAGCCCATATGCGCGCTCCTGAGTACCTCGCCCTCATCATGGAACCCCAGTCGCGCTTCTATGCGGACCCCGTAATTGTACTGGATTTTCAGAGTTTATATCCTAGCATGATTATTGGCTATAACTACTGCTTTTCCACCAGCTTGGGCAGAGTGGAGCACCTCGGGGGGAGCTCGCCCTTCGAGTTTGGGGCCTCGCAGTTGCGCGTTTCGCGCCAAATGCTCCAAAAGCTGCTGGAGCACGACCTGGTCACGGTTTCGCCTTGCGGTGTTGTTTTCGTAAAGCGCGAGGTGCGCGAGGGCACCCTGCCGCGCATGCTCACTGAGATCCTGGACACGCGCCAGATGGTCAAACAGTCGATGAAACTGCACAAGGGTAGCTCCGGTCTCCAGCGCATTCTGCACTCCAGGCAGCTGGGCTTGAAGCTGATGGCCAATGTTACCTACGGATATACAGCTGCCAACTTCAGTGGTCGGATGCCTGCCGTCGAAGTCGGTGATTCGGTAGTGTCCAAGGGACGGGAAACTCTGGAGCGGGCCATAAAGATGGTCGAGGCGAACGAGGAGTGGAAAGTGCGCGTCGTTTATGGCGACACAGACTCCATGTTCGTACTTGTTCCAGGTCGAGATCGGGCGGAAGCCTTTAGAATCGGCGAGGAGATCGCCAATGCAGTCACGGAGATGAACCCGCAACCGGTCAAGCTGAAGCTCGAGAAGGTCTACCAGCCGTGCATTCTGCAGACCAAAAAGCGCTACGTGGGCTACATGTACGAAACAGCCGATCAGGCGCAACCCGTTTTCGAGGCCAAAGGAATCGAGACGGTGCGCAGAGATGGCTGTCCGGCGGTGGCAAAAATGTTGGAGAAGGTGCTCCGGCTCCTCTTCGAGACGCAAGACATCAGTCAGATCAAGCAGTACGTGTGCCGGCAGTTCACCAAGCTGCTCTCCGGCCGGGCCAACCTGCAGGACCTCATCTTTGCCAAGGAGTTCCGCGGCCTTAACGGCTACAAGCCCACGGCCTGCGTGCCAGCTTTGGCACTCACACGGTGAGTTAACATGACGCTAGATTGTCTAAATTTATCCGAAGCAATAAATACAAATTCTTTAAATTTTCTCAAAAATTAGTTAATTATTTTTAAAAACCACACTTTATCTCATTTCTATGGCTATAGAATATAGTGGTCCGATTGCATTTGGTAAAGGTCAAGTCGCTAAACGGTTACTTCTAATCATTTAAATATGATAATTTGTTAAAAATTTTAGATACAAACTACCTCCTTGGGCCTGTGCTAAGGATAAGCCTGATTTTTGCAATATACTACCTTACAGGGTCTGTGCAGAGTTGCAGCCCGTTAGCATTAATATAACAATTAAATTTGAATATTTTCCCATTAAATTTAAATCTGATTGAATTGGCCATGCATAATAAAAAATTTTCTCATGCAGCAAATGGATACAGAAGGATCCCAGACGAGTGCCACGTCGCGGGGAACGCGTGCCTTTTATCATCGTTAATGGCCCGCCGGGGATGCAGCTTATCCGCCTAGTGCGCAGTCCCCACGACGTACTGGCCAATGAGGGCCACAAGATCAACGCCATCTACTACATCACAAAGGCGATAATTCCACCGCTCAATAGATGCCTGTTGCTGATCGGAGCAGATGTCCGCGATTGGTTTGCCAGTCTACCGCGCAAGCTGCTGATGACACCGGCCGTGGGAATGGCCAGCGAAGTGGCTGGAGGAAAAGGAGCCAAATCCACCATCTCACAATATTTTTCCACCACCAACTGCGTCATCGATTGCGGTCGTCAGGCCTTTGCGGGCATTTGCACAGACTGCCTGAAGAATGCATCGCTGTGCGTAGTTACCTTGTCGGATAAGATGGCACGTTTGGAGAGGGGCTATCAACTGACACGACAGATCTGTCAGACCTGCTGCGGGCGCCTCGGTGACCTCCAATGCGATTCCCTGGACTGCCCAGTTCGCTATGTTCTAGAGGGGAAGCGACGCGATTTACAGCAAATCGGACACTTTCGCAAATTGCTGGAGGAGCACTTTTAAAGCCAAAGTCAGCAGTTATTACCATTCACATGGGGGTGTATATATATTTCAACTTTTCGCTGCTTACAAAAGTTAAAATTACATAGCTTTTGCATTTGGGTGAATTTCAGTTGTGTGTATAATACTAGAGAAATTGTTAACTATTGATATTGTTTATGTTTATTGTGTTGTGATTGTTTTGTGAGCCATGAGCATGCTGCAAATAAATGTTAAACTTTAAGTTTGTCAACTTGTAAGACATCAACTGGGTTTCACAATATATGTATGAATATGAATACATTATAATAATTATAATTATAGTAATAGTTTCAGTTCAGCGTAGGATTTAATCGTTTCTTTTAACAATTTCAATGATTAACCGAATTATATAACAATTATTTCATGATGTAATGAATATTTTGATTTCTGATTTAGCCCTGATTCGCGTTGCCTAAATACAATTTTGTATATATCTCCAATTGAGCAATTTGCTTGGATACAAAACAAATTACATTATAAATATTACAAAAAAAGTAGCAATAATTAATATATAATATAGCTTTTAAAAATCCTGCCTCTAAAACACTCGTAAAAATATCAATATATTTTTGCTTCACATAACATCATCCTCGTCCATTTCAAACATTAACGCGTTCTTGGCATCATTTTCGTTGTTGTTGCCATGACCGGCTGTTGCTCCAGTCAGATCTAATCCGCTGTCGTGGAGCTTGTTGGCTTGGCGTGAAGGATTGCTTTGTTGCTATAAAAGAAAGGAAAGCGAATTATATTTTGGAGTGTAAATACTTTTCTTATGCATATACAGAACTACAGCTCCGAATTTATATATACATATGTACATCTATACGTGCCCAGAAGTAAACAAGGTTACTAACAACAAGAAAGGAAGGCTAGCTTCGGTACCCGCAGCTTAGAATACCCTTGCAGACTAGTTGCTTTCAAACCGTTCAATCGTTTATATGGCAGCTAAAGGATATAGTGATTCGATTTTTGGTTTTTAATTTTCTAAAACGGCTTTAATGTCTACAAAAACTGTATTTCTCAAGAATGAATTAATTGTCTTGAAAAACACCAGAGTTATGCTTAATGACCCATTTTCTCACATCGTTCCTTTGGCAGCTATAGGATATAGTGGTTTGATTTTGATGAAACTTTGAGGTTATATGACTATTTTATAAATAAGAGTTTCCTAAGAAGTAAATAAAATATCTTTTAAAATGGCGAGTTTATAGCACTTTTTTCAAATCGTTCATATGGCAGCTATGTGATGTAGTGTTCCGATTCCAGCCGTTCCGACTTATATACTACCTGCAACAGATTGAAGGATTGGTGCAAAGTTTCAGCCCGATAGCTTTAAAACTGAGAGACTAGTTTACATAGCAACCGACAGACGGACATGGCTAGATCGACTCGGCTGGTGATGCTGATCAAGAATATATATACTTTATAGGGTCGGAGACGTCTCCTTCACTGCGTTACAAACTTCTGGTCAAAATTATAATACCCTCTGCAAGGGTATTAAATATACCTTTTGATCAACAATGAACTTTATAGCTGTAAGATAAATAATTTGATTTTCCATTTTAATACTACGAGTAATCCTAGTTCGATTCGAATAATTTGACAAAATCAAATATATATAGTTAATCATATATTTATATTGTATAGCTGTCAAAGGAAAATGTTGCTTTGGCGATTTGGAAAAAACAGCTTTATATACAGCTTTATGCTATAACAATGATTGGGAAAAACGTATAACTTCCTTTTTTAGGGCAAGTTTTGTATTTATTAAAAATTACCATTTGGTAAAATATGTCTTATATATCTTAAAGCTGCGTTAGGATGTTTAGAGCTCTATTATTCTTAAATGTAGTCGATTCAAAGTGAAAATGCATATAAATTAGGTTCTTGCCGATTAAAAAAGTTTTGGAAAAATCGGAGCACTTCCACTAATACTATCACATGCGATCAAATAAGAATATTGGTTATTTTAAGATTGGGTCCCGGAAGTTAGCTTTCAGTTCTTGCTCTATGCATTTAAGCTAGTTTATACTAGACAGTAATAACTTATCACCTGTTTAATATTTTATGCACGATGCATAAATTTTCCACCCTACGCTTAACTGATCAATTAACGTATTTCATTTAATTTTCGCAACATTCCAGACGAAAATAGAGCTTACTCCAGATCTATTTAACATTCACACACGTGCAATGCAACTGCCTTAAACAATAAGTTAATCAATATTTACGTCTGGCGAGAGGCGAATCAAGCCAAACTGTCTGATTTCGCTGATGGGCACTAATTCAATTAACAAGCCAACAAGATAACAACCTCCTAACCAGTCGGGATATTCGCTTAATTAACGAAATCGGCTGAATATCACCCCCACTCACCTTGAGGGCAGTGCCGCGGGTCTCTTCGTAATCCACGGAATCGCCTTCGCTGAGGCGACGTTGCTCGGCCCGCAGCTTGAGATCGCGCCGCTTCTGGTTCTTCTTGCGCTGACCCAGGATGCTGGAGTCAAGTCTTTGGATTGAGTAAATTATTAATGAAGTCCAATTATTGATTTTTTCTGGGGACTCACCGAAACACTTGCTTCATGATGTGATCATTAAACCTAACAGTCTTCTTGCAACTCTCCGAGAGTCCGGCGTCAGCCCGATCTTCTTCGGGAATGCCCCCGAACGACTGCGAGAACAGAGAGGTTCCTGAGGCGTCCACGGAGCAGGAGTACGAGGACGAGCAGTCGTCAATAGAGGAGCAGCTGTCCGACATCAAGGGCCTTTGCCCGTAACGGCTGAACCGCTTGAGGATGCCGCGATGAGAGCCGTTGCTGCCCAAGCTGCTTTCGTTACATTCCGAATAGCTGCGCTGCTTTCGCTGTGCCGGCTTCAGGAAGTTCGTGGCCGGCGGGTCGGGGCTCGCGGGATGAGAATCATGGACGAGAATATCCTCGCAAGCGGACTCGGAGAAGGAGCGCTCTTTCTTGTTCTTCTTGCGCTGCTTCTTGCCGGGCTTTTTGTTCTGAGCCTGCTGATTGTCATGATCCTCGTGCTCCTGCTCATGCTGCTCTTCCTCCTTTGTGTCCCCCGTGGTCGCTCGACGAATGGTCACCTCCAAGGCCTCCTTGTTATGCTCAAACTTAACATCCAATGGGGCAATCTCCTCGCCATCTCCAGGCTTGATTTTTAAATTATACTCCCCATGTACCGTGTACTCCTCGAGATCCGTGGCATTCAGACCTGCCAGATAACTCCTGGGCGTCTTCTTTTGGGAGCTGAGGCTCAGCTTCAGCACCACATTGTTATCCCAGGCCTCAGCCTCAACACTCTCGATGGCGGAACCTCCTTCCTCGTCCGCCGGCAGCTCCACATAGAATGCATAGTGGGTGGGGTAGTAGCCACTGCCAATGGTCGCGAATTGCAGATGCAGGCTCCGCTGCTCGCGCAACTGCTCGAATGAGTCAGGCTGCACATTGGGCACATGCAGCACGAAAGCCATTACATTGTCTAACACATTGCAGTCAAACTTGGTGGGCAGTTGGTAGTGCACAGAGCTCTTGAGGAACGGGGAGATGGCAGTGCGCTCTGTCGTAGGCGTGGCTGCGGAATTAGGAATTGGGACATAAGTTCGGTTGTAACTACGAGGGTTGCTATTTAAGTCACCCCATTGCCATTAGCATTAAAAATAATGGTATTTTGTACCCTAAAGTTTACATTTTTAAGAGAATTGACATGAGCAAATTTGCGTGCAATAGTTTGATTGGCTTAACCTTTTGACCTGGAACACCAAAGTTGGAAATGGAAAACTGTTTAGACCCTGTACCCAAAGGGTAAAGGGTATATTAAGTTTGTGCAAATGTATGTAACAGGCAGAAGGAGGCGTGGCAGACCCCACAAAGTATATATATTCTTGATCAGCATGACGAGCTGAGTCGATATAGCCATGTCCGTCTGTCCGTCCGTCCGGATGAACACACGGATCTCAGCAACTGTAAGAGCTAGAAGAACCGTATTACCAGTGTAGATTCTTCTAATACTGAGTAAATTAGAGTTTATTTTTTTAAGTCTGTGCCACGCCCACCGCCCCCGCAATTTGTATTTGAATTTTTGCACTGCCCTGCACTGCACAATTTTCAAGCTAAAATTTTTTTAAAAATAGACATGCAATTGGAGCATAGATTTCTACCGATCCTGAAAATTTCATCAAGATTGGTTAATTAGAAAGCGCACAATAAATACCTAAAGTTTACAGGCGCTAAACAGAAAAAAATCTGTTTATTTGCTCAAACAAACGGTAAATCACTTGCGTTCGGTGGTTGATTTTTCTCGGAAGTGCCGCTGCAGCTGCGCTGCCACTACCTTCATATACATATGTATGAATGTGCGTCTTCAATATATTTATAGTGTATTAGCTGCCGGTTCGAAAAGTTTGGGTTTGTCGAATGGTTACGACGTTCGACTTAAAACGCGAAGATCTTGGGTTGGAATCCCAGAACGGACTCTCGGTGTGAATATATATATATATATATTTTTTTTTTTTTTGTACAGGGTCTGTAACAGTCGGGAAACTCGACTGTAACGTTCTTACTTGTTTTTCTCTAACAAAGTTCGATTTTTCAAAGTTAGATCAGACATAAATATATAAATTAATTTAATTATTAGAGGCATAAGATCCCTCCGCACTTACCAATATCGGAAGTATCCGCCTTGGAGTCGCTAAGATCGCCATCGGCTTCCTCCTCCTCCACGGGCGACTCGCTGTTGGAATGCAGCTCCACGCCGCTGTCCTCGCGGCTGAAGTGGCGCAAAGTGTCGTGCATCTGGCGCTGCTCCGGCACACCTGTCCGCACCACCGGCAAAGTGATGATCAACCGCCGGAGATCTGTGTCAAAGCGGGCGCTGCCTGCCTTATCGTCCACAGTGAAGGGCAAATCCATCTTGAGACGATACTTGGCGCCCGCCTTTTCGCTGAGCAAATACACCGACTTGGAGGTCACATCCAGCTGGCACTCGGCCGTGGAACGGAGCAGGGGCAGTTCGATTTCAACTATAAGATTGCGCGGCATCGTCACATGCAGCTTTGCGTCCAGCTCGTCCGTGTACTCGGACAGATCCACATCGTGGCTGTGCTTGATTGAGTACCGGGGAACTGCAAACTCCGGCACCGAAGTCGGTTTCGTTTTCATGGGCAGGACGCGGGGTTCCGAATTCGAGGCGGGCAGCTTTGTAGGATACATGTGTTCCAGGGGATGTGGCTCCCTCTCTTCGGTCGTGGCATTCTCGGCTATCTTGCGTATCACAGTGGGACGGGCGATACCCTTGTAGTCCAGCTTGGGGAACTTGAGGTTGGCGCGATCAAGGTTTACCTTGTACTCTCGCTCTACTGCGTCCAGCGCCGTGTCGATCAAGCACTTGCGGAACTGTCCATTGCGCTTTCCCAAGTGCAGGGCATCCGGGTGGAAGACCACGTCGAACACTTTGCAGTGATTGTTCTTGGCATCGGCATCGTCGCGCGAGGAGGTTTGGGCCATGGGAATAGACCAGCTAAGGCCCCGGCTGCCATTCTCCGGATCAGTGGCTACCTCGCTAGTGGGTCGCTCGATCTCCGGCGAACTGGCAATGTTGATGAAGCATTTCAGCTCGCCATCCAGAGAAGTCTTTACCACGAAACCAGGCTGAGGGTGTATGAAACGCACCTCCACGCCGCGCTCCTTCTCCAGTTGGGTGATTTCCTCTTCGTAGATCTTGCGGTTCTCCGGGTCCTGGATCTCCTCAATGTACTCGAAGAACAGCTTGCGGAACTCCTTCTGACCGAGGGCGGACCGGATCCTGTCAAACTCGTCCTTGCTTATGTCGAGCTCATCTGTTTTTGTGAACTTTGAGTGTTTATTACGCGAACCGGCGGACATAGCGCTCACAAAGGGTCACTTCACTCACTCGGAGAGAGATCTCTGCTCTTCCCGCACTGTTTCTATACAAATATAAATTTTCGTAACACTTTTGGCCGATTTTTGTTTAGGGTTGTTATATGTTTTAGGTCGTTTGGTTTTTGTCGAACACGTTTCCTTGGCAAATGCGTTTGGTTTCTGGAATAGTCTGTTTTAGTTTTTACTGGAAAGAGAAATACCGAAATCCATTAACAAATGCTGATGCAATTGGCAACAAAAATGACATTGGAAACTTTCCAACAAATACAAAGATAAGGGAAATGCACGGTAAAAAAAAGAAGTTACAAATTAAAATTTGTTGTTCATGATAAAAAGACATTGTGTATGAAGAGAACATAAGTCGGAACTGGTAAAATAGTAAGTAATAATTCAGCACTTCTTGCACATTTCTTTTGAAGTCCTAGCCTCATTTTAACAGTTATCCTTTTATCATTTACTTGTTATTGTATTGTATGTAAGGTTTTTTTTTTGAGTTTGCTCTAAATCTCAAGGTTGTCCTAGGTCTAATTTTATTCGTAACCAAAACGTCTATCACAAAATTCTAATCGGCTAAGTTGATAAGCAAATAAACGTTAATTCGGTGACGCAGTAAGGTCGTTGTCAAAATTTGCCGGCTATATACTGTTATTATTGTTTTACTAACATTATGTAAGTTTAAAAACACGCTGACCACGCGCTATTTTATTTGTCTGGGAATAAATAAACGAACGAACTGCGTAGTTTTTTAAATTCTTAGGGGACGCCTCTTTCCTTCGCCCGCTCACCTCGCTGCGTTATTATTGTTATTTTCGGGTGCGTTGCTTTCGCGACGAGCGTGTTTTTAAGAATGAGAGCGATTGGCTCGAAACGCCGGCAAATAATATAGGAGCTTGGCGAGAGAACGCGTGATAAAGAGAGGGAGATGCGCAGAGAGGGGCTATTGATAAGCGCGAAAAAAAAACCACTTGCCCCCATTTGTTTTTGTTGTGGGAGGCTCCTCTCCCCCTCGATCCCCTTCCATTGCAATTTGTAGCGCAGCCCAGCTAATTGTACAATAAACTATACCTACACCACCATACATATAAGCAAGACACAGAGATGATAATAATTGTAATGTTTACCAACTGCGATGTACTTGCTGGGAGGCAAATAGGAGACTATATACATTTGTAGTATATAGTGTGTATCTTCTATAGCTGAGAGGAAATCGAGGAAAATTATAACAGTTACGTGACCGAACACATGTTTGCTTCGCGGGGGAGGGGAAAACTCTTGCTTGATCGATACAAGGTAAATATAATTGATTTTACTGGGCAATAACCGGTCGGCCTAGGCCCGAACATTTATGTATGTAACTATAATATGGAGCTGGAAGGGTTTCTGTAGGGATTCTGAATAGGCTTCCAATGGGTGTCATTGTGAGACAACTTGCTTTGAGTGTACAAAATTCAAGAATTGCGTTTGACTTTCAATAATGAATGCAACACCCACCTTTACTTTATATGCTGGAGATCTGGTTACTGCAACTGCGCTGTTTTATTTGTTTATTAAATTAATTAACCGCTGTTGAACAGATTTAAAGGGAGTTCGAGTTGACGTTCTAGAAACTTTTCCGCTGGACCGGCTGCTTGCTTCGTTTGTGTGCGAGTGTCTCACATGTGTATGTGCACAATACTTTGGTATATTTTCCATCAAAATTTAGCACTTTTCTTACCCTGGTATTTGTGGTATATTTAGTATAGGCTCTTTATTTGAAGCCGGCCACACTGGACACTAGATACGGAGTGAAGCGATGGAGTCCAATTTATTTTATGTTTTTCTATTGTCATTTTCAATATGCAATAATGCCAGAGGTACGATTAAATCGGTATAAACAACTAACCGAGTAGTTCGGGAACTGCGAGCGATTCGCAAAAACTGGAGCACGCGTCGTTTAAGACCGAAATAAATTAATTGAAAATTGGCTTCGGGGCTGCGTTGTGTGTGTTTTGAACGGCCCTGATTTGTTTTCATATGCTGCGGTTCTGGCCAATTGTGCTGCGTATTTGGCGACGCTAGATGTGGAAATGGGCAAATCGAATGTGAATTGGTGGAAAACATAATAACGGGGCCGAGTGCACGCATTATATAAACGGATTCAAATGCTGTCGTGGGCGTACGCAGCATAAGTGCATTTTCTTAATGATTTGCCCACACACACCATTGCACTCTTGAGTTCGGTGTGTGTATACAGAACTTGCGTGAGGGTTCCCTCGCTTGTGTGTGTGTGCAGTTGCTTATACCTTTGCAGTGGGTATGATGCATTTGGTCCGGAGTTTGTTATTCTTGTTTGGAATAAAGTAAAAAAGTAAACTAGTAAACTTCCAAATTTTAAAAATAAAATTATTAAAATATTATCTGTATTAAGAAATTCGGTTCATTAAAAGTTCAGATGTGCGGTACAAATATAAAACATATTTACCTTAAAATTAAATATAAATATTAATACATATATTTAAGTAAACTTTTTCGCAAAGTTCGGCTAAGTTCGGTTAACTAGATCCTGCTCCGAGTATCTGTGGGATTTGTGATTTTTGGCCCCCACATCATTTGTTAAACAATAGAGTAATGCCTCTCCTTTTTTTTCCAGCTGAAATCAGTGATCGTTTGCTGGAAGAGAATCAGGATATAGATATGGAGCTGCCCACACACCTGAATGGCAAAGAGTTTCCGGCAGTGCCACAGAACTCCGTGCAAACTCATCCCAGGTGACTTTACCTTAAATTATATTCAATGCTTTTAAATCCCTGCCTGCTTCTCAAAATGGCTATATTGCTAACCCTTTCTACTGCCCATTTACCATGCTGCTTCTCCTTGACCAGGAGACACATTAAGAGTAAGCGCCGCATGAAAAGAAGGTAACACTTAGGCTACAAAATTCAGGCTTTTCATTTCCTTCCTTTGCTCCCATATTCTCTTAAAACCGTGCTAATCAATGTCTTTTTCACTAGATACAAATGCTTTTCGTGCGATCCACCGTGCCCCGATCCTTATGAGTTGGCCCACACCTGTCAGAATGCAATTCAGGTGAGATTTTTATTTACCGATCGTATGAAACAAATTTTGATTTTCTCTGTGTTAAAACAGTGCTGGAAATCGCGCACGCGGGATGCCGATGGCAGGGAGCACGTGGCTCGCGGATGCACTACTTCGCCAGATCAGCTGCCCTTGATCTGCAAGCAGAACTCGCTCAACAAGCTCAGCGGAGAGAGCAAACGGAACACGGACAAGTACTTCAATGTGGCCTGTTGCACCGGCGACTTTTGCAACAGCGGAGAATTCCCGGAATTGTCGCCATTCGCCAGCAACGATGTGACGGTCATCACGGCGGACACGAGTAGTATAAGCAAGATGTCGGCGGCTATTTTGGGTCCTTTCCTGGTCATCACCCTCTTGGGGGCTGTGGCCATCTACTTCATTAGGCGCAGCCATCGTAAGCGCCTTGCCGCCTCACGCACGAAACAAGATCCCGAATCGTATTTGGTAAACGATGAGCTGCTGCGCGCCACAAGCGCCGGTGACAGTACGCTTCGCGAGTATCTTCAGCACTCGGTGACCTCCGGCTCGGGCAGTGGGTTGCCTCTGCTGGTGCAGCGCACTTTGGCTAAACAGGTCACCTTGATCGAGTGCATCGGCCGGGGCAAGTACGGAGAAGTGTGGCGCGGTCACTGGCACGGTGAGAGCATCGCCGTCAAAATATTCTTCAGTCGCGACGAGGAGTCTTGGAAGCGGGAAACGGAGATCTACAGGTGAGTTAAGGAATACTTCAAACTCATAATTATATTCATATATACATACATAACTCACCTTGAATGTTGACGGTTGTGAGAAAAAATATTGGTGAGGCATACGCTGCTATATAATACTTTGGCATATTTAATTACTTGTTCATTTTGAACTGCAACCATGTAATTAATAGAACAGTTTGTAAATGCGCTTTGCAAGTTTTTAAAAATCAATGAAAACTAAAATTTGTTCTCGGTTTTTATTATGTTTGTATATCATTGGTTCTTTCCAATTTTATTATACCCTTGCTGAGGGTGATTTTGACCAAAAGTTTGCAACATTTAATCCTGAAAGTCACGTCAAAATTTGACATATCTATCCAATAACGGTTATAGAAACAGTGGAAAATAATTGTGCATTGAACATAACTCGGTTTTAAAAATATTTAATTCAATCATGGGAAATATATTTGTACGAAGGATTAAAGCCAAAAGATTCAGAAAAATCAGACCTCTATATCATATAGCTGCCATATAAAACGGATTAAGAGCAATTGGTTTAGAAGAGTAATCCAAGCTTTGGGTACCAAAGCTAGCTTTCCTTTATTAGGCAGGCGAAGGGGCAGCGATTTTAACTGCAACTAGAAAAAGCGAAATTGATTAAAGTACACCTGATCCCTAATATACTCGCAGATTTAAATATTTCCATATTAATATAATAATATTTACACATAACAACCAAAACAAAAAAAAAATCAAGAAAGAAAGGCTAGCTTCGGGGCCCCAAGCTTTAACCTTGCAGACCAATTGCCCTTAAACCGTTCGATCGTTTGTATAGCAGCTATATAATAGAGTTTTCCTACTTTTGGTTTTTATACCCTTGCAGAGGGTATTATAAGTTTGACCCGAAGTCTGTAACGCAGTAAAGGAGACGTTTCCGACCCTATAAAGTATATTTATTCCTGATCAGCATTACCAGCCGAGTCGATCTAGCCATGTCCGTCTGTCTGTCCGTCTGTCGGATGCTATGTAAACTAGTCTCTCAGTTTAAAAGCTATCGGGCTGAAACTTTGCACCGACCCTTCAATCTGTTGCACCCTCTGCGAGGGTATAAAATCACATTTAAGCAAGGCTTAAGTTGAAAAAAGTTAATATCAACAATCAAATGTTTCTTTACATTTTCGATTTTGATCCTGGTTAACCATTCTTGTTTTATTATAATTATTTTAAATTATAAGCATTTTGTGGGAGCATTGAAATGTTATTAATTCCGATTAGATTTAAATATAAATCTATATAAATGATTGCTTTTATTGCATTGCATTTTTGATCATAAAGCCTGATGAATGAATTCATGAATCTCCTTACCAATACCTTTGCAGCACCGTTTTGCTCCGGCATGAAAACATTCTCGGCTTCATCGGCTCCGACATGACGTCGCGCAACTCGTGCACCCAACTCTGGCTGATGACACACTACTACCCGCTGGGCTCGCTCTTCGATCACCTGAATCGCAACGCCCTAAGCCACAATGACATGGTCTGGATATGCCTATCAATAGCCAATGGACTGGTGCACCTGCACACTGAGATCTTCGGGAAACAGGGAAAGCCAGCGATGGCCCATCGCGATCTGAAGTCAAAGAATATATTGGTTACTTCGAACGGGACCTGCGTCATTGCCGACTTTGGCCTGGCCGTTACTCACTCGCATGTTACGGGGCAGCTGGATCTGGGAAACAATCCGAAGGTGGGCACAAAGCGCTACATGGCACCTGAGGTTCTGGACGAGAGGTTGGTGTTTGAATTTAAAAATATTATCCATAATATTTACATTTCAAATTGATTTTTCATAGCATTGACTTGGAATGTTTTGAGGCTCTGCGCCGCACGGATATATATGCCTTTGGATTGGTTCTCTGGGAAGTTTGCCGCCGCACTATCTCATGCGGCATTGCCGAGGAGTACAAGGTGCCCTTCTACGACGTGGTGCCCATGGATCCGAGTTTCGAGGACATGCGCAAGGTGGTCTGCACCGACAACTACAGGCCTTCCATCCCCAACCGGTGGAGTTCAGATTCTGTATGTAGAACGCGAATCCCTCAGTTACAAGACAAATTATCGATCGTTTTTACATTTTAGTTGCTGGCTGGGATGTCGAAGCTAATGAAGGAGTGCTGGCACCAGAACCCCAACGTGCGCCTGCCAGCGTTGCGCATCAAAAAGACTATACACAAGCTGGCATCTGCTGATGAGAAGATACGCCTGGATTTTGACGAAGTCTGCGTTTAGTGGTTGTAGTCTAGCCCTAGATTTAAGCCATGATTTAGTTGTACCACCTAGGCTAGCTAGTCTAAGATTCATTCATTGACGTTTCAACTTTGCATTTTCACACACTATTAGTTCGTACGTGTATTATTCAGAGTTAAGCCAGAATCCCACGTGTTGAATGAAGAACTTAGCCAAGTACAAGACTCTGGACGTCTAATGTCCAGAGCACTAGAATTTAGATATCTTATGTTTAGATTACTTTTTTTTTCGTTTTCGTTTCCGTTACACTGTGAACTTTGCTTGACTTGGGTGCCTTTGAAATTGCCTTAAATGTAAATTACTCATGTAGTTTTTGGGATATCATCTCTTGTATGTTTAGAAAACATTTTCATTTCGCCACCATTGTTCATTTTGCATTAAGTGCCATTTGCAATTGAGAATTGCAAACACACGTTAACTGTAAGCTCACTTTTTGAACTCTACACTGAATTCTTAACTTGACTCTTTAACTTGTCCAAGCTATGATAGATAGATATGATAAGCATAAGCATAAGCATTAGCCACACCACCAACTGACTTGCTGTCCTAGCTAGTTAAGCCTAAGCACTTAGTTCCCCCGCATAGAAGCATACACCTACACCTACTTGTATATTGTACAAAATACAAGCTATTTAAGTTTTGTATAGTCTAAACGAAATACACAAGTTAGTATAAAGTATTTATGTTTATTGATTCCCTGCCAACAGGCGGAAGCTTTCGTCGTTGTCCTCGTCGAGGAAGAGTAGTCGGAAAATGTCATTGAAGAAGTCTGGATAGTAGTCGCAGGCTCTCTTGCAGTCGGGCGTCCAGTTAATCTCGAGCAGCTGCGGTTGTATTATCTTCTCATCGTCGGCCCACCGCAGCATGATGTCGGCTGCGTATAAGGCACGGGATTGGGCGCAGGGGGCCAGTCCACAGGGTGGATCCGCTTGACTGGCGCACTGGAGCACCTTGTGCAGCATGGTGCAGATCATTTGCTCCAACGCCGGCCAACTGTTGTCGGGATATTGTTCCTGCCATAATCCCAAGAACTCCTCGCACTTGACGTGGTGCAGTTGCGCCTCCTCCTGGTAGTTCATCACTGTGAAGTGTTTCTCGTAATCGTCAAAACGGTCCAGCGAGAAGGGATGATTGGCGAACCGAAGGAAGAACTTGCGGTGCACATAGGCCTTGAGTGGTTTCACGCTCTTCACGAGAATTACATAGCGAATGTCAAACTTTACGGGTCCCTCCAGCTCTTCTCGACGGAACAGGACCGGACGCTCGATATACTTCTGGGCAATCTTTGGGCCTGTGCTTGGCAGTCTAACAATCTGTTTGATGTTGTCGGTGATATGGGTGTCCAGACCACGAGCCAGGTTCCAAGGCTTGATAATCCAGTGGTTGTCCAGACCTTTGGCAGCTCTCGCTTGGTAGTATGAGGCAAACTCCCTCAATTCCGTTGACAAGTTATAGGTGGTGGGTAGCCATTCGGGATAGGTGTCCAGCGTTAGGCGGTTGTGATGCTCCTTGACTGCCCGGCGACCCACTATGCTGAGCAGATCCTTGATGGTGATCACGTACTCGAAGGGGAATTGGTTGATGAACCTCTCGGGAGACTGTTCGGCGAATTCCGCGAAGGTCTTAAAGTGATGCGTGAGCCACAGGATGTCGGCTTCTTCCTCAGAGTTCACAAGAATAAACTCCGGAGAGGTTAGATATTCTCGCACAACCTCGTACTCGGCATACACCTTCAGGGGATCGCATCGCAAACGAGCCGGCAAAGGATCAGTGTTGTCTTTGGGATACGTTTCGGGTATATGACCGCTGGTGAAGTAATCCGCTCGTGGCTCCACCTGAAGGAAGCTCTCTTCCGTTAGGTCGGCATCGCGCCACGGCAAGAGCAGGGCGGCCCGTTGCGGTGCCTCCTTGACCACGTACTCCACCATGTCTCGGGTCACCTGGTCGCCTGCGTCGCAGTTTCGAATTGGAAACATCACGCTGTAGGTGGTCTGACTGTTCAGGTAGAGCAGCGGCACCAGCCGGAAGTTCGGATCGTCCGAGTGGCTAACCGCCGAGCCCACCTCGTCCATTACGTACCAGATCGGTTGGCGCTCCTCTTCGGACATCTCCTGGCTGCCAATCGAGTAGGCGTGGCAGTACTTCCACAATCTCCGCAAGATCTTATCGACGCGGTCCGTTAGCTCCAGATCCACCCCAGTGATGGCCGACATTCTATCCGCCAGCTGCGGGTACTGCTCCAGCTGCTGTCGGGCACTGTTGAGACGAAAGGTCCAGGCGTGGTCGATCAAATAGATGGCCTGGGGATCGCTAGCTTTAATTCCCTGTTCCCTGGCCACGCCCAAGGCGAATACGGGATTCGGGCTGAAGTCGTCCTCGGCGGGATTCTGTTCTTCGTCATCTTCATCATAGTCAATAAGCATTAGCTGCAATGCCTCGCCAGCATCAAATGTGTCCGTAGTTAGCTTCCGGTACAAAGCTGGCCAAAAGTGCACCGGGATCGCCGAGGACTCCAGTTGGGGCTTGTGCAACGCCACGAACTCGTTGTACTTGTTAATTCCGTCCATGCCGCGTGCGGAGATTGCGAAAAAAGCTATCTCGAAGGAGGTCCCTTTTAAAGTGACCACATTCCCCGCGGCCTCCAGCTGTGGAAGCTTCTATTTTTAGGGCGCCACCGTTCCCATATCAAAATTACGCTTTATTGGTTATCTTTCCATTCCTTTTCTAATTTTCATATTCTATTTATTCATATTTAAATATAACGGTTAGTTAGATCTAGTGTGCAAACTTAATTTTTTCACTTAGAGGCACAATAGCTTCTAAACTATAACAATATTTGTATGGCAATTTAACTCCTTAGTATTTAAAAAAATATTTAATTCACATTTATTAATTTATTTTTTTTTAAATTCATTTAAAAATGTATACATTTTTTCTCTAAACAAAAACATTTTTCGATAGATAATCAGCTAAAAAATCAATTATAAAAATGTAATTAAAAAATTTATTTTTAAAGAATCGCTTAACATTTGCTAAATTACATTACAAATAAATATTCAGACCACTTTTTTAAGGCAATGTCTTAAATAAAAATGTATATAATTCGTATATACTGATCGTTTATAATTTATTCAGGTCAATGTTTTTTAAATGCATTTAATTTGCCATTTTGTTTAAATATATATCATCTGCCAGGTTCAATTCAACGAATGTGATCTGTGACCCCTTTTTGTTACCTACGACTACGACCCTGGGCCACCGATATCCAACACTGTCGTGCAACAGCTGACCAGCTGATTGTGAGACCGCACCCGCGAACTTTTTGTGGCTTTTCGTTTGTTATTGTGTTGTGTTGGGAGCCAGTGAGGTTGAATTTGTCATTGCCTTTCCACCAGTATTAGCAACAACAAAAAGTATTTCACCATTAGAATAGATAACATGTAATTGCGATTGGAGGAGCATTAGCAGAAATTCAAAGTCATCACAACTCGGCAAGGCAGCAGTGCGGGTAAAAATTAAAAATTACTTTCGTGTCACATTCATGAAACTCCCGGCTTTCGAAGCGGACGTACAAAAGTAGAGCGCAAATGGTGGCGGAGCATTAGTTGAACCCCATCCCCCGACATCCCCACCAAGTTCTTGAGTGAGAGCGTTTATATCCGTGAATACAAGATCTAAATCGAGAGCACGATGAGCGAGTCTATGACATTGGCGAGCGGCGCTGGGAGAGATCCCGCGACCAAATCTGTCTCATCCCTGCCGCTGCCCACAGTTGCGGAGGGATCGTCTCAGGGAATGGAACTAGAGGTAAGGAGAGAAACCCCCGGAGGGCAGTGGCAGGGTGATTGGGTGTATCCCAGTGCCCCAACGCAGTTAGCCTTGTTGTGAAATTCCCCCTCGACAAAATCTAAAAAAAAAAGTCCGAATCATAGCGTAGTCCCACTGCCATTCCCCAAACTGAAGAACTGCGCAGTTGTTTGTTAAGTAATAGTCGCCTTAGTGGGGCATGGATTACCAGCCAGGTGCTAGTGGTGCCCTATCCCAAATTCAATGTGACTTTCGTCTCTTTCCCTTTGCAGGATCCCAAAAACAACGGATTCTGGGTCTGGAAATGTTTGTTTAACTGGACGTCCAGCTCAGCAACCATGTTGCGCGCCGTGGAAAAGAAGATACTGTCGTACGTGAAGCTGCCCTACCGCGGCTTTTTCGTGGATATCGGACCGGCGGTGGGCGAGGCGGACAAGATCTGGACGATTAGCATGAACACCGAGTCTAAGGAGGTGCCGCTGGTGCTGTTGCATGGCCTAGGAGCGGGCATTGCCCTATGGGTAATGAACCTGGATGCGTTTGCCAAGGGCAGGCCCGTCTATGCCATGGACATCCTCGGCTTTGGGCGCAGTTCGCGGCCGCAGTTCGACAAGGACTCGCTGGTGTGCGAAAAGCAGTTCGTCAAGTCGGTGGAGGAATGGCGGCGCGAGATGAACATTCAGGACATGGTCCTGTTGGGCCACTCCATGGGCGGTTTCATTGCCTCCAGCTACGCCCTGTCCTACCCAGAGCGTGTGCGGCACCTGATTCTTGCCGATCCGTGGGGCTTCCCTGAGAAGCCCTCGGATGCCACCAACGGCAAGACCATTCCGCTCTGGGTGCGGGCCATAGCTAGAGTGCTGACTCCGCTCAATCCGTTGTGGGCACTACGCGCTGCCGGCCCCTTTGGCCAGTGGGTGGTGCAAAAGACACGGCCGGATATTATGCGCAAGTTCCAGAGCACCATTGAGGAGGACATCAACCTGCTGCCGCAGTACATCCACCAATGCAACGCTCAAACACCGAGCGGCGAGTCCGCCTTCCATACGATGATGCAGTCCTTTGGATGGGCCAAGCATCCGATGATTCATCGCATCGGAGACGTGCGCAGCGACATCCCAATCACATTTATCTACGGCTCCCGCTCCTGGATCGACTCTTCTTCCGGTGAAAAGATCAAATCACAGCGTGGCACCAACATGGTAGACATCAAGGTCGTGACCGGAGCCGGCCACCATGTCTATGCTGACAAGCCGGACGTTTTCAACCGCTACGTGAACGAGACCTGTGATATCTACAAGGTGGGTGGTGCCGGAAAGCTGATTACACCCCAACAGCTAATCCGCGAGTCAACGGAGTCCGACGAGGAGCGCGAGCCCAACCTGAGTACGGCCAAAACGGTGAAGGTCCAGCCGGAGATCGAGGTGGAGCCGGTGGAACAGTCCGTTAGTGTTTCCGCCACTGACACATCGACAGAGCCTGCTAATGACCTGACGGCCAATATCAAGCCGAAGTGAGGAGAGCTGGAAGCTTGGGGCTTCTAATCCCAGCTCGTCTGCTAGCCTGTATCTAGTAGCTAAGTGTCTTTGCATAGTATTAAATTGTCATTTTATCTATACAGTCGCTATTTTTACTCTCAAGCTTACAGTCGAACTTCGATAACTCCAACTAGAAACCAGAAATTTATTTTGTGTTATTTTATTTATTGAATAGATTTAAAACGTTCGTTTATGCATATATATATTACCTAAGCTATTGAGTTTATAGTGCTCTTCGATTTGTTATATAAAATTAAGAATTTCTGAAAAATCTAAAGAATTTAATTTTAGAATTGTTTCTGCATAGCAAATAAATATAATTCCATGAATAAATTTATCTGCCTTAAATTGGTGAAATTGATATAGTTAAGAACATTTAAGTCCATCAAATCTTTGAAATTAGAATGTCATTATCGACCAAGTGGTCGTTAGAGAAGTTCGACTGTTTGGTTTGTTCTAGCAACTAATTATCGGGCTAGCGATCTTGGTTCGCTTGTGCTGATTCAGTCGGAGTACAAAGGCCACCCAACGGCCACTGTCATCGCGCATGGAGTTCCATTAATATACATAAACCAGCAAATCTACGGCTGAGAGCTCCGCCGAAAAGCTGTCTACGAGTTTGGGGGCGGGTGCCTGCGTCAGTGCTGACACTGATCCGGAAGAGCGTCAGTTGTTTTTAATTCTTTCGGCTTGGGTCTAAGGCTATCTCGAGGGATAGCTGCTAGCTGATAGGCCTGGCAAAACAATTGAATTATGTAGGTGAAACCGGGAGCGGTTTTGCAAATCTTGGGGCACAATATGCAAAACTATAAGGTAACAAAATGCAAGCTTAAATAAAAATAAAATGTATAACTTATCAAATCATATCTACTCTGCATTATTGCCACCAATACCTTTATGTTCAAAAAGTCTATTTATCTTAATTAAGCCACCAATACCTATATGTTCAAAAACTCTATTTAGAACGCTTTGGTATTTCTTGATTAGCTGCAATTTAGAATGTACATATAGTGGAAATCTAGGTTTCAATTAAACAATCTGTAAATAAAGCTCTAAGCTGAGCTGACAAAAATTACAGCTTTTACATAAATTAATTATTTTTGAATATTTTATTTAAATTAATTAATTACAAAATAATTACTTTTTTGGCTTTACAAATAATTACAATTTATTAATTTTTTAGCACATCGGAGGCAAAAGTATTTTTTGTGATGTAGTGTTAATTGAATGACAACAGTAGACATGGTTGATTCCCAGAAGATTTGTTATCAGCCGGCTGGCTGAACCTTTCATTATATACACAAATATAATATACATAAATTAATTGAGTGTAAAAAGCTTAAACACACAGCTTCGGTTTCCGTCAGCCTTCTTTGTGATCATGACAAATTCAGTTTATATGTAAAAGAGTACATAACATAATATAATTCTCTGCCTTATCAAATCGCAGCGAAAACAAAAAACATCCGTCTGATAAGTAAGCAAAAAGTTGACACCCGTCTCGGCACAAACAACTAGAAGCCAAACAAAGAAAGTTATTGGTGATACACATACATATATTTCGTGGATTCATCGGAGAATGTCCAAATGGGAATAATATAGTTAACAGTTTAGATTTTAAGTATAATTTTCTTTGTTCGATCACTTGGCATCAGCGAAGCCGACACGGTCGTTGCCCATGTCGAACTCCGTGTAGTATTTGCCGATGAAGACGTCGCCCAAGATCCAGAGCGGTCCGTTCGGCGGCGGGATGTCCATGCCCATAAAGCCGGACAGACAGATGGTCTTGCCCATCTGGGCCACACGAAGAATATAGTCCTTGCCCTCCAGTTCGAAGGTCTTTCCGCCCAGCACAAACTTGATAACCGGCAGGTTGGGGATCAGGTCACACGAAACTATGTACTATACGGAACAAATTAAGATAAATAAATATAAAATACAATTATGATAGCCCATTTATCCGATTTTTAAATGTTTTCCCAATGGTTTAAAGATATTTTCTCTATCATTCAAAATAAAAATGATTACCTGTCCGCCAATGATGGGAGTGCCTCCGATTTTCTGGTTAATCGAAGTGGCCTCGGACATGGGAGCAGCAATCAGTGAGGTTCCCGTATCAGCGATAACTTGGCAACCACCCTTGCAGAGCTCCAAGTCCCCAATAGAAGCTGCATCCATCTTGATCTGCCAATACGCCTTGCGGGTGACGGGCAAATAAGTAAAGTCTCCACTATAGTGCTTCGGGTCGGAGCCTCCAAAGATAATCTCGCCTCCCTCGGGACCGGCGGGATCACGGTTAAGGTAGAATGAGAAGACGGGGGCGGCTATCAGACCCTGCTCGTACATCGCGTAGAAAGGCGGCTTGACCTTGTCCACGGAGATGGAGCTGTATCCCAGGCCTAAGATGCCGTCAAACTTAGCAGCAACGAAAACGAGTCCGGGCTCGCTCAGCGCCTCAGCAAAGGTCTGACTCTTGATGTCCAATCCACCAATGGAAACAGTATCTGTGGACAGATAGCCGGAGAGGCTGCCCGATCCGTATTGGATGGCAAACTCGGTGCCGTTCTTGACGTAGCTCTTTGACTTGCTGGCGTCGTACTTGTTATGCATCAGGCAGGCGATGTTGGTCAGGTGGCACTTCTTCGAGGGTACCCACAGATTCGAGGAGCCGGTGTCGAAGACCACTCGGAAGTTCTGCGGCGGCGATCCGATCGCGATGGGTCCGTAGTACTGGGCGTCCATGTAGTTGGACAGGGGCTCGGGCACATCACCCCCGCCGTACCTGATGCGTAGCTGCTGCATTTCGGTGCCCACATCGGCAAAGTGTCGCCGGGCGGTCTGGAATTTGTGGAGCGGCACCCGCAGCAGACGGGATGAGGGTTCTGCCACAACAATGGCCAGGCAGAGGGCCAATAGCAGTAGAACCTTCTGCATGTTTGGAGCTTGTATATCACTTCTTATGTCGCGCCACTCTTGGATGGAAATGCAGTGATCGATGAGTTGCAGTTAATTAAATTGGTGATTTGAGTGTTACCGTGATGCTTGGGAAAATTACAGCCTAAAAAACGAATGCAAAAATACCAATCCAGCTCTTCTTCGTTAAAAAAAAATAGTTCTTAAATATTTTATATAATATAGCATATATACAATTGATACTCATATTTATCTTAATAACCCTATAAGTATAGTTTATAATTTGTAGAGAGGGTGAGAGGGTTACAATATTGTTTAATGTTTTTCTTATATTGTTTACTAAAAATCCAGAAGGAAAAAACCAACATTAATGATGCTATTTAAGTTTGAATTGGTAAAACCTTTAAGGGAATGCAGCGTTTTATTTTATTTTAGATTTTCTTTAACATCTGGGGTAGGCTATTCCAGATCGGTGTGTTTCCCTTTTCTTACTACTTACCAGCTGGTAGAGCTGCCACCCTATCGGCCAATAATGTTATCCTATTGGCGCGAATGTTTTAGAATCGTATGTTTTTACGAATTACTGGGACACAAATCAATGTTTACCTGTGCCTGCAGCTCCTCCCACTGAACACGATGAAGAGGACTAAGACGACCAAAGCAGGTCCCTCCAAGAAAGCTGCAAAAAAGGAGGAGAACGCAAAGCCAGAGAAAAAGAGTGACCCGGAATCGAATAACAGCAGCGATGAGGGGGCTTCATCATCAAAAACTGTAGTCTCAAAACCAGAATATCAGAACTTTGAGCAGTTTCTTGCCCATTTGGAGAGCCAGCGATCAACAACGGCACAAAACATCCTGAAATTCTCCTTCCGAAAGCAACGGGTGCGTGTCCTCTCAAAAAGCAATGATGTCAAGGAGGGCTGCCAAGGAGGCGTCGTCTACTGGATGTCTCGCGATGGCCGTGTTCAGGATAACTGGGCCATGCTGTTCGCCCAACGCCTGGCTCTCAAGCTGGAGCTGCCGTTGGCGGTGGTCTTTTGTCTGGTGCCCAAGTTCCTCAACGCCACTATCCGGCACTATAAGTTCATGATGGGCGGCCTGCAGGAGGTTGAACAGCATTGCCGTGCCCTGGACATACCTTTCCACCTACTTTTAGGCCCCGCCGTGGAACGCTTGCCGGAGTTTGTTAAGTCCCACGATGTTGGAGCAGTGATCTGCGACTTTGCGCCGCTAAGGTTGCCCCGAAAATGGGTCGAGGATGTGGGCAAGGCATTGCCAAAAAGCGTGCCCCTGGTTCAAGTGGACGCACACAATGTGGTGCCCCTTTGGGTTGCCTCCGACAAGCAGGAGTACGCCGCCCGCACCATTCGTAATAAGATCAACTCGAAGTTGGGCGAGTTTCTCACTGAATTTCCGCAGGTGGTAAAACATCCGCATGGAACGGGCTGCCGGGATGTTCACACTGTGGACTGGACAGCTGCCTATGCTATGTTGCAATGCGACATGGACGTGGGCGAGGTGAAGTGGGCTAAGCCGGGCTACAAGGCAGCCTGCCAGCAGCTATACGAGTTTTGCAGCCGTCGGCTTCGCCATTTCAATGACAAACGTAACGATCCTATGGCTGATTCTTTGTCGGGACTTTCACCTTGGTTGCATTTTGGTCAAATCTCCGCCCAGCGCTGTGCGCTCGAGGTGCAGCGATTCAGGGGTCAGCATAAGGCTTCGGCGGAGGCTTTCTGTGAGGAGGCTATTGTGCGACGGGAGCTGGCGGACAACTTTTGCTTCTACAACGAGAACTACGACAGCCTAAAGGGTCTGAGTGCTTGGGCATATCAAAGCTTAGATGCCCATCGCAAGGATAAAAGAGATCCCTGTTACACACTGGAGGAGCTCGAGAAAGTAAGGGGGAAAAGGCTTAAGGCTTTGTTCAATGAATAAACTTATCTCCATTTCTTTTTCAGTCCCACACCTACGACGACCTGTGGAACTCAGCTCAACTACAGCTGGTGCGTGAGGGCAAGATGCACGGCTTCCTGCGCATGTACTGGGCCAAGAAGATCCTAGAGTGGACCGAGACTCCCGAGCAGGCGCTGGAGTATGCCATCCTGCTGAATGACAAGTACAGCTTGGACGGACGGGACCCCAACGGGTATGTGGGCTGCATGTGGTCGATCGGAGGAGTCCATGACATGGGCTGGAAGGAGCGATCTATATTTGGCAAGATCCGCTACATGAACTACCAAGGCTGCCGTCGCAAATTTGACGTCAACGGATTCGTGATGCGATACGGTGGCAAAGTTCACAATAAGACCAAGAAATAAAATGTTAATTTGCCTTTGTTTTGAATGCTAGCCAAGAGCATTTGTATATTTAACCGTAGATCCATGAAGAGGCTTTTAAAAATATGACAAAATTACATCTAGCGGGGCCAAACTCAGTCCTTCTCTGCGATCTTGGTGAGGTGCTCCTCGATCTCCCTCTCGTCCAGGATGCGGAAGGTGGGGTCGGTCTTGCTCACCACTCCGATCTCGATTCCGTTGGGCTTGAAGTCAATGGCCAGCACGCTGGACAGGCATGTGATAGCCAGCTGGATGGCCTTTTCCTCAGAAAGGTTGTTTTTATACTTCTTTTCCAGGTAGCTGTTGGCCTCCAGCATCTTGGCGCCAACCGAGCAGGCCCTGAAGCCGCTGTAGTAACCGGCTGGGTCCGTTTTGTAAACGCTAGGTCCAATCTCGTCATCGTAGGCGATCAGGACCATGCTGCAACCGAGCGGACGCATTTCGGCGTTCTGGGTGTACACCTGGTTAATGTCGGCGATGCGCCGGCAGAGCACGTCCACTGGCATATCGTAACCGAACTTGTAGCGGAAGTTGGCGGCTTCGTACCTGGCCTTCTGCACCTGCGAGCGGGCATCAGCTAGGGGAAACAAATGTAAACGGTTAAGAGGAAAGCTTGACAACTGAGACTAGTTTGCATATAAATCGACAGACAGACGAAAGGACATGGCTAGATCGATTCGTTGGCGGTACTGATCAGTGTGTTACACGCTTCGAGGCAATATTAACCATACCCTCAGCAAAGTTTGACACCTACCAATGCGGCCGGTCATGGCACAACCAATGTCCTTGGTTACGCGGAACAGGTGCGTCACCGTGTCGGGCACAATGTTCTTCTCGGTAACTTTCTTTTGGGTGGCCACCACAGCGCAATCGCCACTCTTTAGCGCGACCGTGGTGATGTTCTCCTGGGTGATGGCCTTGAAGGCATACTCTGGAAAGGATCGAGATTAATGAAAGCTCTATGAAAGACCCTTGATAGCCACGAACTTACCCACTTGGTAGAGGCGTCCCTCGGGCGAGAAGATCGTGATGTGTCTGTCAAAGCCGGCTGAACTTCCGCGAGACATAATGGATTTATGGATTCACTTGTTGCTGGCAATTCAAACTAAATATAACTTGGATTTTGCAATTCAGCTGGGTTCTGCTTACCTTTAAACAATGAGAATTTACAATTTGTATAGCTTGGATTGGATGTCGCTTCAAATCCGACCTACTGTGCAAAATTCATATAGTCATTGCCGACTAAAGCAAAGTCCTAAAAAATACCGAAAAGCCAAGCACACTGAGTTAATGCAGCCCTGGTTTCCGGGCTTTTTTACAATCGACACAATCGGATGTGAAAGTAAAGGATTTGCTTAAACATTATAGATAATGTTCAAGGGAGTATTCTTTAAAACTGTAAGCGAATCCCTATATGTAAAAAATTCTTAAAGAAAGGTTTTTATTTAAAAAAAACGTACGGTTTCTATCCAGTTATATTTGTAAAATAACTCTATAATTAGCATGTCTTTCATAAACTTAAAATGATTAGGAATGTTTTAAACTACTACATTTCATACAAGTAAAATAATTTAGTTTAGAAAATGGAAAAAAATTCATATTTGACTTGATTCAGACTGAAAGCTGAACGGGCAAAGTGCTATCGCTGACAATCGATAACAGCACATTGCCGTGCGTAGGAGGCTCCCATCTTTAGCTGGATGTAATATTGGGCATTCTTAGAGGTAAATATTTATCAATTGCAGCTCAGTTCGCTGCACTTGTTTACAATTCGGGCTCGGACGGAATTGCAAGTCGCCGGTTGCGAAAATGCACGAGGATGACTTGAAGAGTCAGTTGACGATCGCGCGGAACGAAATCAACAATCTGAGGTGCGTTTGCCAAACATTGTTTGCATCCTTTGCGTCTGTTAAAGTTCAAGTTCACTTTGCACCGACTGCCTTGACCATGATCCTTGATGCAGGCAGCAAGTGCGCAACCTGCAGCATGTGCAGCGCAAGGACATCGAGGCCATAACCAGCCTGCTCCGGGACTTCCGCTGCGAAGGTTGTGCGGGCAACCAGAGCGTCAAGGACAAGGTCGCTGGGGGAAAGCAGGAAGCGCAGAAGCCAGTGGAGGAGCAGGCACAGGATACCCAGGGTCAGGTGCGTTTGCGACACCCACACACCCCCCACACAACCTCAAAACAAATCCTCCCTCGTAGAGCAATCAAACCAATGGGGAAGGACACAGTGGAGGCGAGGAATCTGCCCACTTTCGCCCTATCGGAGTCATTCGGACGGCTTTCCCGGAGAAGCGCGCCGTTCCCAGGCAATCGATTGTAGGCAGTCGCCTGCGCGGCGTAGTCCAACTAAATGACAGCGTATTCACCAACCCGGAGCACTCTCTGGAGGGACTGGGCGAGTTTTCCCATTTGTGGCTAATATACCATTTCCATCGCAACAATGCCCATCCCAAAGCAAAAGTGGCACCTCCGCGTCTTGGAGGAGAGCGCATTGGAGTGTTTTCCACTCGTTCGCCTCACCGACCGTGCCCAATCGGCCTTTCCTTAGTGGAAATCGAAAAGATCGAGGGCGCAAGCATCAGCTTCTTTGGCACGGACATGGTGGATGGAACCCCAGTTTTGGACATCAAACCATACATTCCACATTATGATGCGCCAGCCTTGAGTGTGGACTCAGGTATGTTCGCCATATAATAATGAGGAAGCCAAAACTAAGATCTTGCCCAAGGACAGGTCGCAACTCCGCCGGCCCCCATGAGAACAGCGTCGACTTTTATGACTCGCGGCAGGAGCCCGATGGTGAAGAGTCCGACCTCGAGCTATATGGCGCCGTTGGCTACACGGGCAACAGCGGTATCGGAGGAGATGCGGTGCTTCCGCCTCCGAGTGCCGTGCGCGTTCCAAATTGGGTGGTGGCCAGTCATCGGTTGAGCGTGAGCTTCAACGAGCATGCTGAGGCGCAGCTAAAGGAGCTGCAGGTGGAGAAGCAGTGCATCGTAGACATATTGGAAGCTGACCCGCGCTCCGTCTACTTGCGCACAAAGTACGGCTCGCAAATATTCACTTTCCAGTTGCGGGAGGTCACGGTAACGTGCAAATTCGACGACAAGGCTGGTACGGTGACGGTGGTTCAGATCCGGCGAAACGAAAACGTGCAGGTGGCCGCCTTGGATGGGGATCCGCGCAGCGCTTAGCTTACTATCAGATAATTGCAATTAAAATTCGTTCTCGACGATTTGTGTTTAGCTTAAGTATTTCCTGTTGAGGAGCTTTAAATTTTCGCGTTTCAATTTTGCTCTAGAACACAAGACATTCTGAAATATATGCATGAGGCTTGTTTTCAATGCAAAAACCAATTGTTTTATTTGTTTTAAATACTCCAACTAAGGGACCTATAATTATATATTGAGTATGTAATCAAATTTGAAATATATTAATTTTTTTAGCTCCACCATGGGCGATATGAGTTGGATCGATTTTCTGAGTCAAGCCAAGCAGTTCCGCGATCTTTCGGAACAGTTGGGTGATGAATGGGAGCTGCTGGAGAAGGTGTGTAACGATGTTGTTACCTTATTTAAATTAAATTACATTATTTAACTTTTAGGACTCAAGCGAAGGGAATAGTTTTCTTAAGTTAAGTCAGAAGATTAAAAGCCAAGGAGAGTTGATTAATGTGGAGTATCACGTGGTATACAGCATTTCTTATCAAGTGCCAATGCTCTTCCTCCAAGCACACAGATCAGGTACTTCCATGGTAGGGAAAACTACACAAACTACATTTAAAAAATCATGATTTTACAGATGGGAGCCTCTTGGACTTGGATGCCACTTGGAAGCTGTTCATGCCAGAAACCAATGCAGATGAACTCTTCCAGAAACTTACCCAAATGGATCATCCCGTGCTCTTTAGGCCCTTCATGGCTTTGCACCCTTGTCGCACAGCCGAGGTCCTCAAACAATTCGGTCAGACCAGTTCCAATGAAGTACTCACTTTTATTAGCCTGTACGGTCCCCACGTGAAGTTACACCTTCAAAATGCATACGGCCTGAGCCCGAAGTACACGTAATTCGCATTTATTGATGTTTGTTTTTAACACTGGTTATAGGAGTATACATGTGTGGATAATATGGCATATGTAAAGTACAGTTTTACATTCAATTCGCTACCTTAAAGTGGTTAGACCTTTTCATTGAATACGCTATATTAGAGGGCTGTTGGGGCGCATCTCTGTTAGTACTTGGCACAAGTGAAAATCCGAATTGTACACAAAATACGGGCAAAATAGATTAGGACCATAATTATATAGTAGATCTGACAAAAAATCTACACTTTATCGGTAAATTTAGAAGTCCAACAATATGTTGAAATGAATATACGAAAGGAACCTAGCTTGTACACAGAGGATAAGTCCACCTATGGGATATATTCATCTACTTTTGTAATGTACATATATTTATATATAATGTGGGACTAACATAGTATATAGTTTGCAAGTTCCACTCGCTCTTTTCGTTAATTTTATTTTTTTGATAATATCAACCAGTAGTTACTGTTCAATTACTTCATAGTGTTAATATAGAGCTAGCTTTACGCCTAATTGTACTGTACACAAGCCTGGCCATAGCTCGGCCCCTTTGCTTTGCAGTTTTCTAATATTACGTGGTTCATTTATAATTAATGTTAACTGGCTACTGTGTGGCATTCGCGGCACCCCGTCGTCAACCATAGACCCTCGGTTTCTCCACCTGGAGAAACTTGTGGACTTCTGGGCACGAGGAATCGCATTGAAAATGTTTATTTGCAAAATTAAATCGATTTATATGTATATTACTCTGGATAAGCACTTAAAATTCCACAGAATACACCTTCACATACATCGATGGACTATTCCTATTGAGTTTCAGAGAAAACCTAATCCGGAAGTTCAATTTTATGCTGGCAACTCAATGGGCCTTAGGAAAGATCCTTCCAATTTTTCGTACTTTACAATTTTTCGTACTAGACATTCTGCTGTTTATTTAGAAATGTCGAAAGGATTGCTGGTTCTTCGAAGCGAGCTATTATATATTAAACTACTTAATATGGCCTAATAAATATATTTTCATACATTTTTATTTTAAACGGATTATTCATGACTTTAAATATTTATAGTTGACTAACCTCTTCTTCAAGTTTGGAATTGTTTTTATAAATACTCTTATAATTTAATTTTTATATAAATCATCTAAATATACCACTTAACTTTAAAAAAGTGTTTATATATTATTTGGGTATTCGTGTTTGTTTATTTTTGTATTTGGCATTTGAACTGTTTTCTGCTTCTTTTTGTTTACAATTTACATCGGATAAGAAATAAATATTACAATCGTTAAAAGAATGGCTAAAAACCCGAATAAAATGATGCCCGATTTGTATTTATTTGTTCACGAGTCTATCTGGAATGTTTGTTTTCGTTCTACAAATTGGATTTGGTGGGTAACTCTTGCAAGGGTTTCTATTATTTGTTGTTGTTGCTGAAAATGCTTTACCTATGAGTATTGTATTCTTAGGGAGATATTTTGCAATATACATATGGTATACATATATGATTATATGAAATATACATTTGCATTGTATTATTAAATAACAACGTGATTTGTGTCATCTCAATATATGTATTCATATATCAAATTTCAGTTAAAGCTGCACCATTTAGTTGACATTTGCATATCAAGTTACATTTGTTTTTGCTATATACAATATACAGTACAAAATAAAAGTAAGTTCGTTGATCTGTGGCGAGTGTTGCGCATCCGAAAGCTATCTCTGAGATTCAGTTCCTCGAGTCGGAAATCAATGATATGTTTCGTGCTGGGTTCGGCACTGATCTCTCGATCCGAGCAACACCCACCACGGCCGATGACGGAATAAATTACTTAAGCCTAATTGCATAAAATTCGCACTACAATGCTGTTAGTGGTTTGTTCTGGTTGTTTTGTTGGTCTCATTTCAGTTGCATCATTGGACATTTGTTTTCGCTATGTTATCGTTTTTTGTTTTTTAAAGTGTTCTTAAAAATGTAAATGTACACCTAAAGCCTTAGCACGGTTAACAACAAACACTGACGAACTGCCGGGTATTTTCCGCTCCCAAATTGCTATTGCTATATACAGGTTTCGCACTCAGATGGAATGGACTTGACTCGGTTAATTGTATATTTGGCTACTCTAACACTAAATATAAAGCTCTGTAACTCACTCGACATATATATAAAAACATACATACATCTAAATATATCAGAAGGAGAACTTAAGTTAAATGTACATGCATTCCATGAAGCGCAGGTGGACTAGGGCTAAAGCTATCAGTGCTAGGCTATGTTGTGGACGGTGGTGCTCCTAGTTACAATCCGAAAGTCATCATCCAGCTCATCGGCGGACTCCGTGGGCTGACGGCCCATGAAGTCGCTCGATGCGCTGCGCCTGAATCAGCTGCACAGTAGGTTGAAGAACCCGCGTCCCTTTTCCGATCGGGGAGCCATCAGCATGGGCACCTGGTTCTTATGGGTCACTTTGATCTGAGGTATTAGCAGTTAGGGAATTATCATTAGTGTCAAGAAATTATTTATTTAATTCCTTTTACTCACCGTACACGGCATCTGCATCCAGGGTTCACCGTCGATCTGCATGGGAAACGTCTTCTTCGTCTTGATGATCACCTCGCTGCACTGAGCCAAGCGCCGACCGGAGGCTCGAAGCCCAGTCCTCACCTGACCCATATGCAGACAGTTCTCCAAGCCAATCACCTCTATTAGGCGATCTCCAATATCTAAGGGAAGATGTTAACACAGATTTTTATATACTCGTAATTTAAATTTTTACTTAAAATGCAAATGTTTGCATTCGGACTTCGGACTTCGAAGCTAGCCTTTGTTTCATGTTTTTTTTTATCACCTTGTATTGCCACCGATAGATCCACCGAATTAAAGCTGGTTGCGGAAAACTCCTTGTCGCCCGCTCGGAGCTTCTTGCTCTTCCCAAAGGGACCGGCGCTCTTGCGGATCCGCTTCTGGGACAGGTGCTCGCCCCACAGGTTGGAGCCGCCGTGTGTATAAGGTATGTTGAGAAGGGCCACTCCCTGCAGGTGGGGCCCGTTCGCCAGGTCAAGCGCAACGCCGTCGCACTGCAAAACATAAAGCGAAGGTTACACGCTGCGCAGCACTGTTTATTGTATCCGCTAATAAATCATTGATGACACTCATAAACCTTCCACATTTCCGTTTTTTTCTTGCACAAAACACATTTTTTTTAGATATATATATACGTAGGAATTTTTTAAATAAATATAATTTTAAAGATTGTATTAATTCAGTTATTAATTGATTTTGTTTAGTGTCCAAAATGGCCATTTTCAATATATTTTGAATTCAAATAGTAGGGCAATCATTTCTTATTTTTATAGATGTGAAACAATCAGTGATAACTATAAATAAAATATTTTTTGTTAAGTTTACTCACCACAATCTCAATGCTCTCGTGTAGATTTTTGCAGGATGCCGCAAATGTCTCGGACGTTGCATACTCGAAATACCAGAGCTTGTTCTTCATCCGGCTGTTGAATTTGTGCGGGTTCTTTTCCCGCTCTAAATGAAACTTGACGCAAATCGCGGCATCCTGGGGAAATAGAAGCAGGCAAGGCCAATCAGTTTATGTTGAAAAGGTCAGCTGCAAAGCGCGGTATTCAGGGTCACGTTCGTATTGGACTCGACTACTAAAGTTTTGCATGCACAATCTCCAAGAAATCTCAATTATGTTGACACCTTGGATGCCATGGCAATGCGAATGGAAGAACCGCTCCAATACTAATTCACTTTGTGGTTGCGCTTAAGATAAGATACCTAATTTATATTAACAAAAGAAATGTTCGAGTTGGAAAGCTTTAAGATACTTTGAAAGGAGAAGCCTTTCACTTTAAGCCACTACAGGAGGTGGACAGTAAGTTCTTACAGCAGAGTCCCAAATAATACTGCTTCTAAAGGAAAACGTCTTGAATTCACAATAAAAGAATAATGTGAATAGAAGTAGCATAGAATTCTGTGGTATTTCATCCTTTAAACATGTGAACTAATGTGAATTAAATTAAAATCTACCCAATATTTGTCTTTAGGTAATTTCTTATTTTTTTTAAAGGTTTTATTTTATTATGAAGAAATCGAATAATGAATTTTTGGCGATGTTTTGGAATTTGGCGATATTATTATCTTGAGCTCACTTGTACCAGGTGAGCCGAGCTTTCCGTACAACACTGCAGCATGACGGAGCTGCCGGCACTTGGAAACTCCGTTCCGCGGAAAGACTCTTATCGGGCAGTCGGCTGCAACGTAATTCCTTATGCGGATATTCGGTTGCGTGACAGGGGACTGCAACACGTTGCTCATACGACACTTTGCACTTACTGCAGCAGCATTTGTTATGCGCGTCAGTCAGCGAACGCAAACACACACGTTATACCAGATCCGATCCTTTGCCCGCCGGATGCTGGGCATGTGATGTTGGTAGGGCTTTCAATTACCGCCCTTTGGATGCACAAAATCGCACTGCAAATAAGATTTATTACAGCTCGACGTCAAATTGAATTGTCAACATGAGCGAGCGCCTGCCAGCGCTTAAAATCGAAAAATCGACGAAAAACTTTTTAATTAGCCTCGAACCGCATCCCTTTTCCGCTCGCGATGTCACTCCGCCTTTATGCATGGCTTGTGCGGTAAACTAATTTAGTGACAGCCCGGCTTATTAGCATGCCACGACCGCACCATACCTATTAGTCAGCCAAAGTAGGGGCTAGGGCGCGCGGTGACAGCTTGTTTGCATTTGGGAAAAGTTTGCCGATGGTGCCGGAAAGCCGGTGATAGAATTTGCCACGGCCAAAGTTGGGCTCGAAATTTGATTGGCTCTAAAAAGGGCTGTGAGGTGGGGCGATAATGAAATAATTTGTATACCCAAACTGACTCGCCAATGGGTAAAATTCTAGCTACCACAGATAAGCAAGGTAAATTTCTTTAAGGCCACGGGGCGTATGAGCAACTCAGGTACAAAAGCCCAGCCATAAAATGGGCATCCCGCACGCTGCCAGAGAACCTTGGTACATAAAACTTGAGCCGAAGTCAAAGTCGAATCTCAGACAATTACACATCAACATCATAACAGCCTATTCCTTCCCATCCATTTTCGGTGCCCCTCCTCTGTGCCTAGTGATGACAGGATTTCAAAGCGGTAAATCAATTCTTAGGGGTTAGGGAAAGTTTTCCGTATAAACATGAAAAGTCAAGTAATTCTATTACTTTTAACGTATTCATTGAAAATTTAATTGTATTTAATATTTAGTCGTCGTTTAATTATATTATACATCGGACACATCTTCCCAGTTTATAAAGCTTGAGACGTAATAATTTTAGCCTTAATCATGGAAACCATACAAAAATTCGTTATTCTTTGATACATTTAAAATGGCTAGATATGACAAAAAAAACAAGTGAACTCGCAAGACTGCCTAAAGCTCGCACTTTTACCATCATCGCACAAGTTCACGCTCAACGTCAATTGCTTGACGTTAAACCCAAGCGTCAGCGTGAAATACTTTTCATGCTGTATTACCCGGTGAGGGTGGGCTTGCCTGCCATTTCCCCTAGGAATCCTGCCCAAGGAGCCGGAGCTGTGCGACTTTGGCCACTTGAGTCGCAGCACTCCCTCTCATAGACCAGACACATGTACATAAGTGTTAAATGGATTTCGTGATGGGCTGAGCACAAAGAACTCTCCGTATGAAATGTGTCCGACAAGCGAAATCCCAGCAGCAGCAGAAAACGGCAGCAGGAGTAGCAACAGCAGCAATAACATCGTTGCCGACAGTTTGCTGTAGACGCCTACTGTTTAAACAGACGCACATCAAGTCATAAATAAACTAACACGGTGCGGAGCGGAGCGCACATGAGCACACATTTTTATTTCGGTTTCTGGTGCGGATTTTGTGGGATCTGGCGTGCAATTGTTGGGGCTCTGTGGCACGGGCATTAGGCTGATTTCGGTGGTATAGAGGAGCGCAAAATGTTTGCACAAAAAGGATTTCGGATTTAGCTGCCACTTGACAAATGGTGCGACCTTACGCAGGACCAAGCCCCACACACTCCAACACCTACTCCCAACAACACTCTAACCACTGCCCAATGGGCGTGTTTACATGCTGCCACAAACAGACATCGTCTGCACAGAAAAAAATGTCACCGATATTGGTAATCATTACGTTTTGGAAAAACGACGTCTACACTTACTAATTTGATACTTTGAATTATTAAATTATGATGTATCTCTTAATCTTTAACAAAATCATAATAAGAAGCTTGTGTTAAATAGGCTAATTAAATCGTTGTCAGATCTATCCGGAACAGTTAGTTTGGTATCCATTTTTTTAATTTCAGTCGGTTGACTAAGATACTATTTGAAGGAAGAAATTTCTGCACAAAGTTTTAGCCAAATAGTTTTAATACAGAGTAATTAGCCAATAAATATACAGGAAGACCAATTCAAATTTAGGGCTTAGGTTACACAAAGTTTTGAAATTGTATTGCCAATTTTTGTTTTCTGTATGACAGATTTTTAGAAGGTTTCCGTTTTATTTCGCCTTTATTTCAATTCATTCCTGCGGCTAGCCCCATGCTGTAAACTTGTCACTTAACATTTCTTTATGACTGTCTTAAATCTGGGCCTGATAAACGCACTGCTGGTCGCAATGAGTGCGAATATCTCTGACTTTTCTTTTCTTCTGAGGCCATTTTCATTTCTCACATCATACTAAATTATTCAAAAGCCCCACAGCCGCCACCTCCGAAGCGAAACTTTGCAAAGTTTCATCCTTTTGGCCTGTGTTCTATTTATTGCCCTGTTCGTGTGTGTGTGGGTTGGAACCTGTTCGTGTGCGTATGTTGTCCCTGGAGCGCAATCTGTTACTTTTTCTTGACTTTGCGGTGTTTGGCATCGCCTTGAGCAGTTACTAATTTAACACTTGCTGGAAATTATAATGAGACAAGTTTCTTTTAGCTCTGACCCTGCCAACAGCCGGTTCTCTCATTAAATTAAACGTTCTCGGCTATTTGCGTTAGGAGTTGGGCAAGAGTTTTCCTGGAATTTGGTCTGGCACATCCCAGTGAGTCGGTCGGATGCTGGCAAAAGTGTTGCCTATCTTTTGGGGCCAGCCTCATTTCAATTCTCCCAGGCTTCCAGGCTTCCATTTGTTTCCGAATGCTGGCGAAATGAAAGCGGGCAAAAGTGCAGGCAAACAGTGCAAATTGGCCCTCAATCCTCCCACTGCTTTTGAGCTGCATTTCGCTTGCTGCATGGCAATTGGCAATTGGCAATCTAATACATTGCAGCATCAATGATGCAAATGCGCAGCTGATGATTGTGTGCTTAACTCTTGCCACCTCGTTTGCATACTCCCGACTCCCATTTCAACTGGCAAAGTATCTGCCTCTACACCTGCGCCTGCACCTGTTTCTAGCTAGTATCTGGGATTGGTATCGGCATCGGCATCTGTGCCTCGGGTGTGTGCCATTCGACTCCACTGGCAATCGGGCACTTTGCATGCGAAATGTGTTGCAATGTGCCAGGCTCTTTGACTAATCGCCAGGCACGACTGTGGGGCCGGGGGATATGGGAAGTGTTTGCTGCCTTGCACAATTCTTTATTGCCTCCCTGCCCTCTCTACTCTTCACTTTCCACTTTTCACTCCACACTCCTCACTCCTCACTCTTCACTCTCTTTGCGCACTTTGCTCACTTTGCTTTATTGAAACGCCATTGTTTGAGTTCATTTTCCTGCTCGGTTATGAATGTTTCCTTCCAAGCGCGAGTTGCCTGCAAATTTGCATCAGAAAGAACACTGCCTCCTGCCACTACCTCTGCCGGTATTCAATGGCGTTTGGTTGCTTTGATTGCTCCTCGGTAAGCCGAAAATATGCGGTCTCTTGGCCATTCTGGCCAAAGCGCTGAATAAATGATTAAGTCGATTTTAATGAATTATTGAGCAGCCAAGAGTCGCATGCTGACTTCTGGCTTGTGACAGGATAAAGAGCCAGAGGGACATTTGCTTTTAATATTATTGGTATTTAAGGACTATAGGGGCCCATCGTTTTATCCGAAGGCTAAAAGACCCCAAATGTGAGGCCTTAACTTAATTTGGGACCGCATTCACTTTCGAATATTCATGGAATCTGTGTCCAAAACGATATTTATATACTTTGATGCTATTCAAAATAAGCATAATAAACTTACTTACTAAACTGGAAAGTTCAAATATTTGTTGGTATAAGAAAATTAAAGTGAAGTTTCCTGAGCAACTAAATTCTGTCCTTCAAAATTCTCGTTTCCTTGGTTTACAAAGCAGAATTTACCGCCAATCACTTCAAGACAAAGGCATTTGGCTTGAAACGCGATATCCACAGATAATCAAATTAAGCTTGGCGAGTGCCAGGCTTGTCAAATCCAAATCCCATGTCAGCAGCCATGACAGCTCGGCCGCACTAATTATGAAAATGGTGCCCGTAGTTGCTGTTGTTACGGCGGATGCGGATGCTGCTGATGACATGGACATGGCCAAATCAGGATGGGAAATGGATACAAAAATAGAAACACAAATGGTTCGCCAAACGTACAGCTCAAAGCGTTGGGCTTAGCGCTTGACATGTGACGCAGTGGAACCGGATTCGTAGGCATTAGCCAAGGCAACGAATCGCAATCGTATCACTCGGAAACACGGAGTGCATCCTTTGGGCGCCATTCTTGCACAAGACTATACACACACAAAAAATATGCTTTCTAAAGAAATACTTTATATAATAGCAGGGAACAGTAAGCTCTTGCAGATTTTATAATCGTTGTCGATTGATTTTTAATGATTCTTTCTAATTGTTAGCATATTAAATGCAAATTATCCAATTATTCAACGAAAAGATTCAAAACAAATAAATAACACCAGATAAGGTTTCCATAAATGTAAGATATTATATACAAAAAAATATCTTTTCCAGTGTACTTACCACTCCGACCGAGAAATAATTGTTGATTATGTTGTATGGTACTGTGCAGTCCTTGTCCGATTGCACTTTGATGGGCTTCTGCTGGGGCTGCTGTTGTTCCTCGAACTGGAGATGTTGCTGCTGCAGATGTTGCTCGTGTTGTTCCTGTGCTGGTGTTGTCGGGGTAAGTGGTGCTTGCGGGCTGCTGGGTTGCTCCGAATGGTCCCCATTTCCATTCCCATTCCCATCTCTATCTCCAGCCCCATACCCATTCCCATTGCCTTGTTCATGGTCGGACAAATCCAATGACAATGTAATTTGCTGTTTAAGGATGTTGTTTTGCTTATTGCGCTGACTATTATTATCGCTTTGATTATTCCCCAATGGTGATGCTGTTGCAGCTTCCTCCTCGGCATCCGATGCGGCTCCTTGTTGCTGTTGCAGTTGCTGTTTGTGCTGCAGCAACAGCGTCTCCAGTGATTGCCTTTCCGTTTCATCTGCCCTCCTGGCCAAGGGCTTCTTCTGCCGGGCTTCAGCTTCAGCTTTGGCTTCCGCCTCGGCCTCGACCTCCGTTTCCGATTGCTGCGGCTGGTTGTTATTGCCGTTGCTGGTGATGCTCGAGTTGCTGCTGCTGCTGCTCAAGGTGGCTCGCAGGGTTTTCCTCATGCACTGCGTCTCGAATGTGGACATCGAAATGCTCTTCGTGGTTGTGGTGCGAGTCGTAGAGCTGAACTCGGTAGCTGTTTCCGTGGCCATCATAATCGAGGTGGTGGAGGCGGCTGTTGCCGGTAGATGCTGCTTGCCCTGGCGCTGGATCTCCTCGAATTTTTCGATCAACGATTTGTCGACCACAACACTTTGCGACAACTCAATCACCTTCTGCATGTTCGAGTGCAGCGTCACCTGCGGAGAGATTTTTCGGTTAGCAGTTGCCAATTCTCGATTGCTTTAAGCCAGTCGTAGCGAAACTCAAAGCATGTTGTAGGTTGTGGGCTGCAACTTGGCAGCGTCAGCACCACCCCTCACAACCAGCGAAATTAGTTTGTGTAATCGTTTTGGGGCTACGGCTGAACTAGGAGCGGATGGAGTGCGTGGTAAGCGCTTTGTGGCCAATAATTGGATTTTCCAGATGGTGGAGCGCTTGGTCACGCCCAACTCTGCCTTCACCGAGAGAGATATATGTGGCCGTAGCTTGGTATAGCAGGCAGTTCGATATGATGCACAGAAAAAACTTCATTTTCTTTCAATAAATAAATAATTAAACAACAAGAGCGGAAAGTAGCCTATTTCTTAGTTATATACAAAATATTGCTTCATCTTAATGAAGAATTTACAAGTTTTTTCATTTATTCGCTTATTTTATTATTCGCTAAGGGTTTAATAATTAATGAGCCTTGTTGTTAGTGTTTTTACTTAAAATTCAATTAATAGCCAATGTTTACTTTATGGCAATTAAATATTTATATCAATGTATACATCCACGGTTTTTATGCAGTTTAATTTCATAATATTTGAATAATAATAAATAAAGCATTTAAATAGATTTTATTTTTTTTTGCTGTGCATCGAATTGATTACTTAACGTTTGAGAGGGAATCACATTACTCACCTTGGGACGGAGGTCGTCGCTGGGCGGTGAGTTGGTCACTTCGATGCTCCAGCGGTCCAGCATCGCCGTGGAGGCCCGCCGGATCTTCTCCATGAGCTTCGGGATGTTCTCGCCCTCGTAGCCTCCACCCCAGCGCAAACAGCGGGCCAGGTCGTTGCCGGTGCCCAAGGGAATAACGCCGATGGCAGGCTGTGTGGCCAGTTCGATGGAATCTATTCGAAAAGAAGCAAAACCACATTAGCAAAAATTGCAGAACCATTCCAAATATATAAAACAATTTACAATTGCCGGTTTATTGTTTGAAAAATATAAATAATAACTTTAGAGATTGTAGAAATTGCTCCACTTACCCATGGCCTCTAGAACCCAGCCCACGGTGCCGTCGCCTCCACAGCAGATGACCTTGAAGCGCGGCAGGTCCTTGAAGAGCGTGAGTCCTGGCAACAAGAGCGGAAATCAATCACCGAGCTAGAACGCCATCACTCACACACACACCCTCCTTGGGCCCGCCCTTTGAGAGGTCGTACACCTGGCGGGGATTGAGCATGTACTGGAACTTCCGCAGGATTCGGTCCCCCTGGCGACCCCCGCTCTTTGGGTTAACGAACACCAGCAGCGGGCAACTCAGCTCGTCCGGCGGCGTGATTTGGAAGTGCGTGGCCTGGCGATGATGCATTTGGGATTTCTGGTTACGATTCGAGCGAAAGTCAAAGCAAGGGGGCAGCAGATCCAATGTGTTTTTTTTTTTTTGTTTTTTTAAATTTTGGTTGGGGAAATTCAATTTTGAAAGCATGGTTAGTTGGCCAATTTAAGGGGATCAGGAGCGGAGCGGTGTCATTGGAATACGCAAGCCTCACAGAGAGAAAGCTTTAATACCATTTAATGTATTAATTAGCATGTTAAAAATGTTAAAAAATTTAAAAAATAACATTTATGATTTAAAATGGAAACAATTAATATTGATCAAATAATAACTAACAAAAATGTTGAGAAATATTAAAATGACACTAATGTTTAGAGCCAAATCAACTCTATGAACTATGCAATATATATTTTCTTTGGTAATTGAAAATATATAATTTCTAGCCTGGAAGTTGGATGTATCCAATGGGTATCCGATGGTCGGGGCACAAACTCGATTGAAATTTAAAGTAGCTTAACTTTTTTTAAGTTCTGGCAAATACTTGAATTTTAAAAACATTGCAATTTATATTAAATGATATTTAAAATTAGGTATTTTTTGGATAATAATGGGAATGACTATAACAAGTTTTCTCTCTGCGTCAGCTTGAATCTCACCTTGTGCGCCTGGTTGACGGAGCGCTGACGATCTAAGACGGCCGGACAGATCGCCGTGGGTGGGACAATCAGCTCGGCGTACTCGCCCAGCGTGCACTCCTTCTTGACTGATGAGGCGCAGCGGTTGTGGAGCTGTCGGGGATGGACACGAAATCAAATTAGCCGGGGTGGGGACTAGCTAATATAAAAATCGCAGAATTTTTAGCGCTCTCAAATTCAATTTCCACTTCATTGCTGCCCAAGAGCCACTTATGATCGTCGGTGGAGGGGGAGATGAGGGGCAGGCGAAGGATGCTCTTAAGCGTTCATTTCGCTTTAATGAATCCGATTAAAAGTTTGTTAGCGCCGACTACTCGTCTCCGCGACCCGCCGTGAAGAAAAAATGGTTAATTTCGGCCTAAATGAGATTTAGCGCGGATTTTCATTTAAATACCAATTTGGCTAAAGCGTTTTTTGTTTTTTTTTGGTTTCGGCTTCTATTTTTTTTGCATATTCCTTTTGCAACAGCTGCGGCCTTTCGAAATTGAGTCTGAGGACCAAGAGCTAAACTTTTATTCTAATTAAATGATTCGATAGGTGGATACTTGGTTTAAGGAAATCGCATTATTAATTCTGTGGAGCGAGGAATTTGTGCCAGCCAGCGGCTAGACTTTGACATTCCGCTCTTATCGGGAGCAGGGCAAAACTTTAAGAGCACACATTCCCTTTCGAAAATGTAAAGTTATTGACTGTCAAAAGCGTTGGCTTACAAAGTATTTGCCAACGCAGCAGCATCCGTATCTGAGGAGGAAGTTTCCCAGGCTGTCCTGTGAGCGCTCCTGGCGCTGTGGCACCAACAAATTCGGCATTATCTGCGCTGCACTTGTCAAAGACACAGGACGCAAAAGTTGGTGGCATGCAACGGCAACAGCAGCGCAATTTGCTCGAGACGTGACAATTTGCCAGCCATAACGAAGTTGCCAGCTCATGTGTGGCTGGAATAAGGGTCCGGGACGGGTACTCCTGCCAGTGGTGGTGGTTGGGCTGATGTTGTTTTGCCAGCGACTTGGGCTGCAAATCACGACAGCCAACACAGGTCCCAACAAAACTGCAGACGGAGTGCTGGGCCAAAGGCTGCCTTGTTTTTTCAAATAATTGGAATTTTTGTTCTGAAACAATGCTGGCAATTCGAAGCAAAACCAAACTGACTTACTCTTGCCAAGAATTCCTATTGTTCGACCCACTTTAATGCGATTAACTCGCCATCGACTCAATTTCGAATCTTTCTAGGATCTAAAGAGCCGAACTAATAATTTTCCACTTACTTCTTTGGGAATTGAAGTGTCTGCTTGCACAGAATAGAGGCTTTAACTATTTCAACGAAGTTCATTCTAGTTAAGAATGAAAAGCATTATTGGCCGAATATGATGTTTTTTAGATTCGCTTTAAGTCATGAATCTTTAAAAATTGCATCCCTTTCCAATATAATCGTGAATTATTTTCTTATCGAAATAAACATTAAACAGTTGTCTGTATTTAAGCAAAAAGCGGAATGTAACATTCTGTTTAGAGAAATTAAGTTATTATAAAACCCTTTTGAACCCTTTGAAGTCATATTGGATATTTGATTATTGAAACATTGTTTTTTTTTCCCAACTTTATCTATATTATATCTGAAACCCATAACAAAGCTGGCATTCAATCCAGCTAATCCCAATTCACTTACCATCATATGGCACCACCGGCATGTGAGTCCCGTGATACCATGATAGGCCTTAATCCGCTTGCGGCATTTGGAGCACCGCCCATAGCAGTTGCCCTCCACCCAATGGTGCAGCAGATCGCCCCCACACTTGGGCTTCTTTGACTTGACGTAAGTGGTGATGCACGATGCCGGGGCATGCTGCACGCACCTCTCGTGGACCGTGTATTTGCAGACTGTCAACAAAATAGAATAAATATTTATTGATATATACGAGTATTTGGTAGGAAGCTTTATTATTTCAACCGTAACTAATTCATTCCTTAATTTAAATATTTGTTTCGTCCAAAATTTAATTTATTAAGAATTAAATTAAATTTGATTAGCCCTCCGTTTTGATATTATTAAAATTAAAGCCACAAATAAATCGTAGGAGCTGGTCCTTTTATAGGTTTTTAACGAATGTATTCCATTAACGTATATTTAAATAATTGTTTTCCCTGATATTAAATTTTGTAATAAAATTTTAAAAATACAACATTTCTGCATACTGTAGTGCCCAATAGCAGCTTGCACTTAATTCTCATAGTGACAGAAAAAATGTAGTGCCCAAACTCTCACCAGTCTCATGTCACTGCGTTAATTGAAAACTGTCAAATTTGCAAGGCTTCTGGCTGGCAATGCTCCTTTAACATAAATATTTTCTGGCTAGAGCTCATGCCATTGAACAGACAATTTCCGTTTGCAGGCACCCCACAGATACTTACGCACACAGCAGAGACCCTTCTTGCCCAGGCCCACCAGCATGTTGAGGCAGAGGTTGCAGTACGCCGGCTTGCTGAAGTGCTTCAAGCGCCACACATGGATGCCATCCTCCTTGAGAGTGGTGCTGTCGACACCTGCGAAGGTAGAGAAGCCGAGGTGAGCGGATTGGAGACTGCCAGAAGATGTCACTTTGCATAAGCGCTTGGAGGAGCGGCAAGGATGGGTTGCAGCTCCGCCACATCCCCTATGGAGCCACCTCTGCAAATGACTTGATTATTACGGCAGCAGCCAACCAGTCACAGATCAAGGCATTCAGCCGGCAAAGGCGCATTTAGTCCGAAGGAGAATCACTCACACAGAAAAAAATATTATCCAAGTTTGCCCTTTTTTCGGGTTGATTGGATTACAATAGAGGATAAACTCTAGACAGCTTGACTTTTCAAAGGGCTTAAAATTAAATAAATTTATTGATGATTTCATCCAAAATTATTGTGTTTGAATGCAAATATTTTAATAAACATTACGCATTAATTTTAAAAGACAAGAATTTGGAATGCGTTTAGAAGAAACAAAATTTGGAAGTTCTTGATTTTTGATTAGTAATTTTTCAAAACGACAATTTTTCGCAGCACACTTTTAAAACCCACTAAGGGGAGTCTGTCTAGAGGTGGCTTGCAATTGCAACCATTTTTTTTCTGTGAAGAATTACCCACCGAGGAGCACCAAGAGTGGTATGGTTGTCATCCCTCCACGCTGCCACTCATCCAAGGACACTGTGCCGTCGGCATCGTAGTCAATTTCAACCATCATATCTTGCAGTATCTGTGGGAGTGTAGAAAAAGTGATTCCAGATTGCAGTGAGTAAGAGTCATAGCTTCTTGAGGAGGGGAAAGGGGGGGGGGGGTGAGACCTAAAAAAGGGTAATTTTTAGATGGAAAGAAACCTCACGGATAGGTAACTTCCTGTTTGGAATGTTCTTCTGCTCAGTTGAGGGGAAAGTAAACTTATTACCTGGCAAATGCATTTCCTGCAGAGATGCTTTTTCCCCAAATGCTATCAACACAAACATCGGGTTTTTCCAAAAAAAGGGTAGCTTTTGGTAGTAACAGCCAAATTTATCTAACTATAAGGAATTATTTGTGCGTTGAATATATTTTTCGGATCCCTGTTCAGAAGCCCGAGAATATAGTTTGGAAATATGAATAAAATTTCAGAAAGAAAGGACTCCATGCGGTACGGGAGTACCTTGGCATTATAAAATATTCAGGGTGGATTGAAATTCCACTCACAAATTTATTCAACTTCCGAATCCTTTTTCGTATTTCTCAAGGAATTTCATACTTTTTGCCGGAAATGAATGCCAGAATTATGGAACTCATTAAGTGCTTTGATTATTTTGTGGCGCAACCGGAAAGCTAAAAGGCATAATGTACCAAAAGGCTGACCCGAACTTGGCCTCCGCTTCGCAAGAAGAGAGCTAAAAATATTTTGATTAAAATATTTTCTATGTCTGCTTAGAATTTAAAGTATGCGCTAGCAGGCGTCAGACATAAAGTCGTGATAGAAATGAAACTGGAACTTCTCAGTTCTCGGCTCCCAAGCAACTGAACCGGCGTAAAGAGGGGTTCCGGGGGAATTGTGGCCGGAATCATTCCGCCATAGCCAGGGGTATTTTGTTAATTGAGTTTTGTGGCGCTTTGACTTTATTTGCGGTCGCAGCTCCTCGCTTTTTTCCCTCTATACATATTTTTTTTGCTGTTGGTATGCCTGTCAACGGGGTGTGGGTGTGGGTGGTAGGGTGTGGGGTGTGGCGGTGGGGAAGGCTTTGAGCTTGTTCTTTTAGCTGTTCCTGATGGTGAAACTATTAAGTCGCCTATGCGATGTGGTAGCTGCGGCAGCTCCGCAAATTTGCGGTTGAAATGGAAACCAAGCGCAGCTAAACTGGGACTATCGCAAAGTTGAATGTCCAACAATAAAGCCAAATTAATTTCAAGTGTTTTTTCTGTTCTCTGTTCTGTTCTCTGTTGTGTTTTGTAGTTGTAGCTGTAGCTGTATTGCAGCTGAGAATGTTCGTAAGTAATTGAAAAAGTTTTATTGGATTGGATTGGGTCAATGAGGAACTGAACGGGTTTCTGAATTCGTGACCGCCAAACAGTGAACCGAAAGATACACACAGCCAGCAGACCGTACCTAAAGAAGGGAGGGAGGGGTGCTGTAAGTAGATTTGAGCTGCATTGATTGCAATTCCAATCGGGTAATGAGTTTTTAATGTAAACCGGATTTATCGGGACTCACCGGACGCAGTTCGCTGACGTCCCAGCCAAGATATTCGGCCACGGCCATCATCTGATTAACAATGGCGTCCATTTCGGCCGTATCCAGGACTCCGTTGCTGTCCGTGTCGTACAGCCGGAACATGACTGCAATGCAACGAATAAATAATGAGCAAACTGGATCGAAGGCCGGCGGAGCAACTCACATTCCAGTTTATCCTCTGGACGTCCAGCCTCGAGCAGTGATAAATAGCAAACGACATCCTTGAGAGGGACCTTAAGAGTCAGTGGATCAAAATGAGAAAGTTTCTGCGCCAAGACCTTGATGTCAGCTGCAAATAAAAGGAAATTGGGTGAGAAAGTGCACTGTAAATTATATTTTTTTAATGTTCTGTTGTTTTAAAATGTTATTCTGCACTTTGATTTATAAAACTTGAAGAAAACCCGTTGGCCTTTAAATAAATATATGTACATCAACTGCCAACAGTGAATAACAAATTTTAACTTAAGCTTAACTTTATCATTAAAACAAAACTATTTTGAAATAAACTTTTAAGCTTTTCTCGTGAAAGCTTTATAATGCTACAAATGCCTTCATTATGTGCTCCAAATAAACGCTTTTTTGACTTTTTAAACACCCAATAAAGGACGAACTTTTTCTATACTTTGTCTCTGTCTATGAATAAGGATGCAAAGCAAAAGTGGGTGTGCGTGTGGCAAGTGCATTCATTAAGTACTTTGCACTTCGAGTGACTGAGTGGCTGGTCCTCATTATTCTTAATGCAATCGACAGCTGACAGCCAGATCCCATTATGCTTAATGTTAATTGCCAACATTTGACCAGGCGGTCGAAATTCCCATCTTGGCTAGGCAAACACACCAAAAATATGACGGCCCCCCACAGATCGAGATTATTTTAGAGTGCGTGGGTGTCTGTGCATTTTAGCTAATTATGTTTGCCCAATGTCAGAACGTTTGCTGGCAATAAATTAAAATATATGTATATGGTATACACGGAATACAATGTTAATATTGGCCTTCTTATTAATAACTAAATGAGGCCTCGCGATGAGTGCAGGGAAAGTTGTGCAAACAGTCTGAGTGTATGCAGGATCAATGTCAACTTATTTGCCGGCATACATTTGAGCTAATAAATTTAATTCACACACCCACACACAGGCCGACCGAGGGACAGACAAAAAGCAAAACAAAACTAATCCAATTAGCGCTTAAGGCGCCCGAGCACACACACACCCGCACACCCGCACACCCACGCCCGCACACCACTCGGAAAGCCCATGTTGTACTTAATGTATATAGCTAGCTGGAAATTCCTGACGGCCTCGTTCTGTGCCCTTCTCCACGCCCTTCAACCTGAACCGTCGGGACAATGCCTTCCAATTGCCGGCAAAAATGCGTGAAACTGCTGGCCAGCGACAAAGGAGCAAAAAACGAGAGAAAAAAAACGAAATTTACGTTCATTAATCATTCTCGTACACATTTCAAACGAAGCGAAATGAATGAAAGCAAAAAGGGAAACAAAACGAGGGCGAAAATAACGGAAAATTCTGCTGCATACTTTCAGGCCGCAAGTGCGCCTCTCTGTTTCCTGTGTGCGAGTACGTGTGTGTGTGTGTGTGTGCGTTTCCTTTGCAATGTTTCAGTGTGAGTGTGCGGCAATAAATGTTAATTTAACGCAGGCTTCGCATTTTACGAGTTGCGAGTTCGTGAAATGCTTAAATTTTTCTAATTGGGCGTTGATTTACGACACGATCTCTTAGACAAGAGTAGCTTAGCTTTTCCTCGTTTTTTTTTTGTAGCTTTCCATTGTTATTGTGAATTCGGAAGATGGAAGTGGAAAAAGGAGGGGGGAAAGAGATGAACTCAGGCTGACTTCCGCCGCCAAGTTTCGCTCGCCTTTTCTCCGGACTGCAACTTGGCCCGTGGTCCTTGCTCCCTGCTCCATAATTTATGAACTCATGAATTACCGAATCTGCCTTATTTTGTTCCTTGCTGATATTTGCTTTTAGTACTCGCCCCACTAATTAGCAAGTTCACGAAAAGTTAACTCAGCAGAGGGCAAACAACGGAGAATTTTCAGCTTACTAACTAATCCGGCTGAGCTGCATTTACTTACTCATTTCACGGGCGTCATCAATGCCCTTTAACCCTGCGACAAAAGAGAGCTACATGTTCAACTTGAATACAAGTTAATCCTGTCAAATAATTTACTTTCTTTTAAAGAGTTTTCATTTCAGGTTAACAATTTTAACCAAGAAGGCCAGATTCAGTTAGTTTTTTTTAATATACAATATTGTAATGATTATTTAAAATGTTTTCCATTTTCTTATCTGGAATTACTTTGTTGTAATATTTATTTACCATTTAGCGACCCAGAAAATTCTTAAATCGGCTTTCACAAATACTTTCGAGGAATGAGCAAATAATGATTTTTGTTTTCCAAGTGGAGCAGACTGCACATAGCTGGTTATTGTTTTGCATTTGAATGCCAGGCTGTCTGAATGCCTGGATATTAACCAACCAATCAGTTGGTTGGTGCAGTTCCAGCTGCCAAGATTACCAGCCCCAACCCCCGCGCACATAACACATGCTGATTGCACAATGAGCATCTTAATTGGAGGGAAATCGCGTACCCATTGTAATTTCAGCGCAGCTGCGAAAGGGGTGGATGCTTTGTCCTGGATGGGGAGCAACCTAATTAATACTCACCATCAATTTTGCAATTAACCGAATTGTTGCTCTTCTTCGAGGAATTCCGTGACATCTGGGAGTGGTTGGTCTGCGAGTGCGAGGGACTCGAGTCCACGGATCGGCGAGCCTGATTGCTGGTCTGGAACATGCTGGGACCGCTGGCCAAGGGACTCGGAGTCACGGTGAGCATGGGATGGACGCTGCCTGTTAAATGGACCCACCAGGAAACAACGTGAAAAAGAATAGATAGATAAGAAATCCATGTTCCATGCAGAAAAGTTTCATTTACATTTAGAATTTCAATTCAGAATTTACATTTTCAACTGCAGAAGATTTGTTTGTTTTAAATTCTGTGCGAATTAATTTTATAAGCTTAAACTTGTTTGTTTCAATAAGGTATTTATATCATAATATGAATTTTCGGATGCATTTTCATAGCTGGAAATAAATGGATCGAAAACTATACGAGCAACATAACATATATATAACATAACACTTAGAAAATAATGATGCAAATTTTATGCGTTCTCTTCCTTTTTTTTAACTAGGAATTAAGGAATCTTTAATTCATTACCAATTTTCTAAGTTCAAGAGTGAGCTTAAAGACATTTTGTTGGGTAATGCTTACCCGTCTTGCTGGGATCATGCGAGAGATGTCCGCCCAGTGAATGGTGTAATTTATCCGTGAAGCCATGGATTTTGTCCACAAAGCTGGTGCGGGTCTGTGTGTGTGCCTCCGTCCCAGCCACGCCCCCTCCGCTGCCGACGCCGGAGCTGGGTCCTCCGGCTCCTCCGCTGCACTGCGGCATCAGCTCGGAAATGCTATTGATGTTCGGTATGGAGCCTAATTACGGCGGTTGGGATGCGAGTAATGTTGTTGGGGCAACCGAAAGAAATGTTCCGCAATTATTCACATGCACACGAGGTGGGGGAGGGGGGGTGAAAGGAAGTGTGAAGGATGTGGGAAGCAAGGACGATCTCTTACCCTTGGTGTGCGACGTGACTGGCGCACAGGCTGCCGTGCTGCTGATGGCGGCCATTTGATTAAGTGCTCGGCCATGCAGCTGGGCCTGGGTGACATTCGGCTTGAGGAAGGACACAAACAAATGCTTGGCCAGGTCCAGCGGAGCATCGCAGTCGAGGAAGGAGTCCAGGAAGCGACGGAAGCCATCGAAATCAATGTCCTGCAAAAAGAGTTGGATAGTTTAAACACCGAGCCCATTCTGTGATTTATGGCGGCTTTGTTTTGTCAGTTTTTAATAAGCCATCACAGCCCACGAATTCGGTTGGGGCAGGAGTTATCCTCCAACCAACACACATCCCCAGAAGTGTGTAATAAATCTGCCGCAGGGCATTCGCAAGTGACAAGCTAAAATGTGTGCAAAACACTGGACGATGCATAGCTTCTTCTTCTCTTGGCCATGTTTTACGAGAGGTATCGGGTTTGCCCTAAGAGCAAGCGAGATGAAGACCTGCTTATGCAACATAATATGTTGACGTTGTTGGGGCGGAGAACATTTTGCAGTTGGCTTAAGTGAAAGCCTCGCATTTCTCATCTTTTTTTTTGCTTGTGCATGGGAGCTAGAGCCGTCATCGACTTTATTACAGTTGACAACGGAGCGTATGATTAATAATTGCTGGCCATATTGTGACAGATTCCGAGAATCCTCTTTATGTGGCAAGTGAAGCTCATTGCTGGAGACAAGAACATTTATCTACCGACTAAATAATGACAGTGATATTGGAACCGTGTAATTTGCTGGCTAATTGAAGGTCAAATATCAAATATCAGTAAAGCAGTACGGCTCCGGTAAATCCCCTGAAAATTGTATGCTATTTAGCACAGATTTTTGCTCGCCCTTTTCCATTTTAAATTTCGCATTTTACGCCCATGGAATACACAATTCTTCCACTGTGGACGAAGTGCAAGCCATTTTATTTACATTTGTCCAGTACACAAAATTCTCACATAAATCCGAGCTCTGCCTGGAAAAGGTTCCATTCGGCTCGTACGTGCCGGGAAATGTCCCCCGAGGATCTGGAGCTCCTTTATTTGCCCGTTCTGGCCGGTTGGGGGCGGGCAAGTTTTTATGAATGCAGAACAGAACCTGGATGAATGGGGATCGGGGCAAATTACATGTCAACACCACGTGTAATGTCAATACATTGACAGCTGCGGCGCGATGCTTGAATCAGCAATGCGCCGACGACACTCGACATTCGGCATTGCAAGACGCAGACAGACAGTGACATTGATAGACGTTAGGCCCCCGGCTGCACGCGGAGCTTTACGGATTTTACAGTGCCAGTTTCAGCTTCAGATTCAGATTCAGTTTCAGTTTCATCATCAGCCTCAGTCCCAGTTCGGGGAACAGAGCTAATCAGGGAATCTGTAAGAACCGGATTGGAATAGGGGCGTTGTGGATGGGTACGATTAATTGTGCAAGAGCCAGCGAGTCGTGTTGTAAGTAATGAAATAATCAGCAGGAGCCCGGCACACGCATCTCAGATAATATATCTTTTCTGCTCGAAATGGCTGCCGCTATAATCAGACCCATCACGAGCTGTTTCCCCTCTTTTGGTATTTTGTATCGTTTTAAATTTCGAAACATAAAACAAAATATACGACGGCAGCCAAAAGCAGGAGCTGGCAACATTAAGTGTGCTCTATGATTCTGGTTTACACAAAGAGAATATCTTACCAAGTTCGGGATTTGCTAATACTGAAATATTTTCTATTTATGTCAGAGGTTTTTTAAACAATTTTACTTTTAATAAAATAATTTTTAATAATATTTATTTGCTGGATATATTTTAGGATTGAATATATTCCCTAGATTCAGATATGATTAGAATTTTTTGCAATTTGTAACCAACATCTTGCTGGCTTTTTGCTGGGTGCTTGCTCCTCGGGCTTAATGAAACCCAATACAGGGAAATGGAAGTTTATACTCGGCACTTCGCCAGCACCATCAAACCATCATACCATAGTAGCAGCAAGAGTGGCAGAGCAAACTGCTTAGAGCAGTCGAGCGCAAATGGCAGCGACACGCCTAAGTGGAGCTACATCGGCATATTGTAAAACACCCACAAACACGCTCACATACACCCCTAAATTACAAGCACACTCACACACACACACACACACGCAGGCACTATAATAATGGCGCGAATTGCGTTAGCAAAATTTATTTAGCCAACAAGGAGCGACGAGATACGCGTGCGAACAGCCTTTTCCCAGCTTCTCCTCTTTCCATCATATCCCACTACCCCTACCCCTACCCCATCTGCTACCCGCTTCAATCTCCGCTGGTATCCCCATGGATGCGTTGTATTACGCTATCCGTGAGCGCGTGGCTTAATGAATAAATATTCAAGCACATTTTGGGCGTTCGGTGCGTATGCGTGATATTCATTTCACTCTCTAATCACACATACGCACACGAGACATGTTGCGTCCGGGCCATTTGGCACTCATCTTCCCTCCGCTCCGGCGAACATAATCTGTGCTTTGCATTCATTATGCAGTGCACAGTTTGTCGCATAAATAATGCCCATATGGGGTCTATTTCACATTTTCGGGGTTCTTCGTTTTTGTAAGCCATCGAGTGACCGACCAATTGCTGGCTAAAACAGTAAAGAGGTCATGTTCCGAAATTGTTAATTGTAAAAGCTGGATTTTAATGTACGCCTCAATTAAGGGAAATCGTTGAAGATTGAATGAAATTGTTTTTAATGAACCAGATGTTTGTTCAAAGTATTCAGTTGCTGCAAAAACATTGTTTCCAATTATTTGCTATACTTTTTTTTGAACATTTTGCAAAGGATGTACAGTTTATTTTGTATCGCCACCAATCGCTTTACCTGACGACAAATCTCTTAAGCAATTGCTTTTAATTAACCTAATTGGAACGGATTGCTCTTAAAGCCAGGAAGCAAAGTTAATGTTAAAGCGCTGCCTGCTCGGAGGGCAGGACATGTAAGCAGCTTTCCCCGGAATAGGAAAATGTTGCCAGGCAACGTACATCCCGTGGTATCTCAATTCATTTCGCTCTCTGAAATATTTACAGGAATTACTTTCATTCAGCAAATTCCCAGCAAAGGGCGGGGCGAGAGACAAACAGCAAGCAGCGAGTGCTCTGCAGCATCAGTGTTCGATATCAAAGTGAATACCATGCGAGTCCAAAACAAAATTATTCACTCCGCTTGACTAGGAGCGTTCAATCCAACATGGGTCAGATGGGGATAAAATAATCACTCACTGGTGGTGGGGGATGGTTAGCCGGAGTGACGAAAACTTAATTGTACCCTTTTCATTTCGTTTGACTGAAACAACAAATAATAATTCTGCAAACAGAATGGAGGCTGAACCGGTTGCATATGCTTTCGGCTTAAATGATTCAGTTGAGCAATTACTATTCAATCTGAGAAGGATATACCCATCCCCCACGTCCTGTCACTGTGACTAAGCCCCGAAAGTGGTCCGGGTTTTAAGATTTTATTCGCCCCAAGCAAAGGCCAAAGAACGGTTTGCCAGTCTGGCTCTAAATCCAGCTCCAGGCTCCACGAACTAAATTGATGGAGTTGCAGGCAGTTTCAAATTAATTTTGCACATATAAACTTGTCAGGATATTCATTCAGGTGGTTGGATAAACAAGCGGCGGGGTTGGCCAGCTCAACGTACGAGTATCTCTGTTGGGATTCAATTTCAATTTTGTATTCAGGCGTAAACCTGAAAAGTCTGTGATTTATTGTACGTATAAGAAGATTTTCCTTCAATCTTTGCTTTACTTGGCTTCCATTTTGTTCTCTTCCCCCTCCCCTTGACCCTTATCCATTGTGCTTCAAGCATCTTTTTCTTTTCAGTCCGGTAATACTTAAAGAAACTCGTTGTAAGCTTTGAATAATACCTGCTAAATCTAACGTCCTGTCAAGCGAAGAAATCGATATCACATCCATATCCTCCTTTTTCTAAATCTTTCAACAAGTATTCAACATAACGATTACAGGAAGCGTTCAACATTAAATGGTTTGAACTCTAAGTAATCAGACCACATATAAGATATTGTTTTAATCAGCTTCCCAAGAGAGTTGTTTATCTGAGAAAGTCCCCAGCAGATTCCAGAATATTAAAATTTTTCTAAAAACTGAGAATTTATTATTTAAGTTCAGACTGTTTATATTTCCTCAGTGTAAATAAGTGAGCTTAAGTGAGCGATTTTGAATAGACTTTAATGGGACCATGGGTGTAACCTACACCTTGACTTGTGACTTGAAAAGGGTCTTCGAATCATCGGCCATATCCGCAATAAATTAATTGAAGGGAGGGACATTTCTGCACCACTTACCCCATCCGGTATGCACTTGGCCGGGGCTGAGGCACTCGGCGAGCTGAACTCCTGCAGCACATCCTGCAGCTTACGTGTGGAATCTGAAAGGATGCGGGAGAAGAAATTCAGGTGAGCAGGGTAAGCCAAGTATTATGCAAAGTTCGCTGCAGCCCAGGACGATGGTAAGCTGCTCGTGTGCCAGGGCAGGATATACGACACAGGACACCGACATGGACGCACGTCAATCGCTCGACTGGCGCCAACTGAATCGACGTCTTAAGTGGGCCAGGTGGCGGGGATGTGGGTTTTAGGTGACTCAGGCGGCAGATAAAGTGCAGCGCGTGCTGAGCGTCAGTGGGGATAATTAACTAATGGACAACCAGCTGGTTGTGTAAGTGAATGCAGGTGGGTGCGGTTGAGTTGGTTGACATGCCGCAACAAATGCCTGAAACAAACTCCACAGGGGGGTTCTGCCCGAAATGTTGCGCCCAGAATTTTATTAACCTAATGAGTGAGTGTGTGGAGGTGGATGGGGATGAGGATGTGGATGAGGGTTTTGCAACCGCAATTGTGCAGAGTGTCTGCACTTGAATGCTCCGTTCATCTGTTCCATGGAACCAGCAGCTGCTACTGACACTTTTGACGGCTCTCGTTCGGATTCCCCACCGCAGACTGAACACATTTAAACCGCACTCTAATAAGTACCTATAGCCGCACCCACATATTTTTTGCCACGCCCATAAGGGTGGGATTTAGTTAGACGTAGGGGTTAAGAGTTTCCAACAAAATAGTAACTTTTGCTTTTTTGAAAATCGATTGTTATAGAACATATTCTTGAATTATTATTTGTATTGCCATTGTAATATTAATTTAAGTTACAACTGAATTTTTTTTTAAATGTGCTTTGTGTTTAGCATATTCAGGAATTTGTTGTTAGTAAAATTTTTATTTCAATTGGTCTCATGGGATTCAGGTAAGATTCCTCTTGGAGCTGGATGAATGGAGCAGATGCCTTCCACCAACTGTGAAAATCTTAAAAATGTTACGAGTTCGGTTCTTAGGAGCTGTGTGTGTGTTCTGCGTAATATCCCATAATCTATAAGCTCAACATTCCCATTTGCCGTTGCTTGTAATTCCCTCTGCCAGGATGCTCAGTGAAGTGGAGTGCAGTACTCAGCCAAAGGTAAACTACTCTGCCATGTCAAACAGATTGCTGCAGCAAAGAATGCAAACAGCATCTGACATAACTCAGGGGGATGTGGTATACATATACTCGTACTAGAAGTATGTGCGCAAAAGAGGTCGTTGCTGAATCTATCTTTAAGATGCGTTCCCAAAGCTGTAGCTGCCATGAGAAATCTTCACAACAATATGCAAGTGCCAGCTAAGCTAAGTTTTAGCTTACATCTAAACTGCTGGCAGCATTGATTGTTGTCTGTGATTTAAAAATATCCTGCATTTCTGGCAACAAACAAAAAAAAGGATGCGTTACATTTAAGCAGTTAAATCAGTGTAATATTGCCATAGATCATGTGTACCTAGAAACATTTAAAGCAACTGAGCACATGCAGTGGAACGTGATTGGTTGTGTTTATATGCAATTAAAATGGTGCGCAACATTATAATTGGCTTTTTGTCAACTGCCAGGAAAAGTGAAAAAGGTAAATTAAGGTCTGATTGGGCATGTCGTGCATTCCCCCAACTGTTTAATTAGTGCAATTTGATTTGCTGATTTCACTTACATGAGGCCAACTCCTGCAACTGCAAAAATTCGCGTGGCGACAATTTATCCCATTTCTGTGCTGCGATGCCAATATTCATTTTGCCTGAAAGTATGAAATAAATAACAAATGGTAACAAATTGTAATTTCCATCATAATGCCCGGCAATCAACGGGCGAAAGAGCGAACGCATCCCGGACGCATAATTTATTGCGTTGGCATTTCGCATATTGCATTTGCATTACGAACGCAATGTAAGAGCCAAACTATCGATTCGACCGCACTTTCGCACACTTCCTAACAACCCGAGTGTGGGTTAGCACGTCGCATTCTCTGTGGACGTGTCTGTGGCATAGGGAATCAATACATTATGTGTGTGTGTGTGCGTTGACAACAAAATTGCTTAAAATTGTTATCTTCTTCAGCTGCCACTTTCAGGACACTTTCCTGGCCCACTCTCGCCTGGCCTGGTCACATCAATTTCGGCCAATATTTGTATACCATGTATCTTTCATTCAAGGGAATATTAACGTATTGCTAATATATGTAGTAAAAGCAAGGAGACGTCCGAGACCCCAGAAGTTATTAAGGTATGGTTAAGGGGACTAAACAAATCGATTAGCCATGTCTGTCTGCATGTGCAAAGAGATCGCAGTGGTAGTAAGAGCTAAAGACACCAGTATTATTGATTTGGATTCGATATGTCTTTCGGTATGAACTTTATGAAGTTGATCTCCCATATTTAAAGAATATGAGAGCCTAGATCCCAAATTCTTAATCTTAATTCGTTCTTGGAACTAAACTTTAAAACTATATTTTAAAGACATTATTGCCGTCTTAGAAAATTGAAAACAAAAAATTGAACACTTTATATCCTATAGTTGTCATATAAACTATTAAACAGTTTGATGGCAATTGGTGTGTAAGGGTACTTTAAGTTTAAGGTTATTTTAATAAACAAATTTCCGCTTTATTTTGCTGATAAGATGCCAGCCAAATGAGTTATAAGACCTTAACTTTAAATGGTTTATTTCTGTTTATTTTTATTACATAAAATCGAGCGGCGGCCTGTATTGGTGCAGGTTATATAAATATCGGGCAGGCTTGACTCGACCACAGAAATGTAGTCTTCACGGCCTGTCCAAAGTAGGAAAAGTCAACAAGCTGTGTAATTTCTTTTGCAAAAGTTTTAATAGAAAAATGTGGTGAAGGAGCCATTTCTAGATAGGAAAGGTATATATTGTTGCTCAAGGAACGTTTACTTTAACAAAAAATATTTACTGGTAGTTTTAATTTGATTATTTATAATTTAGTTGTATTTGATTATTTATAATTTCCGTTCCATTTTCTGTTTGAATTCAGTTTGAGTAAACTTAATTGAAACCAATTTAAGAGAAAGAAAAGTTTAGCCACAAAACAATATTGGTTCCAAATGATTTTCAATTTATTATACCTGAAATCGGTCGAATGTGCATTTAATAACTAATATTTCAACCGGATGTTTATCTTTCAATTAATGTTATTATATTTACTACCCCTAGGGAGTGTTGATTTTGCAGTGTTTCATCAACACTTAATAAATGGGCCGACATAAATAATCCCGGCCTATTGCTGATTTAAAGCTTAAATGCTTTAAAATCCTAAAATTTCTTAAAGTGTCTTAAACTAGAAACTAGTGTGAGCTCTAGAAACTGAAAAGGGCTCGATGTTTTAATGGGCAAGTTTAGTTTTCGCCATCTGAATAAGTGTTCCTACAAGTAAATTTGTGTGTGTGTTTGGCCTTCAGCAGTTTGATACGTCATTACTGGCATCATCATCGTCATCGACAAGATCATCATCAGCGTTATTGGAATGGCAGTTGCGGGCTAATCAATGGCATAATTTCCCCGCGGGTTCACTGTCGCAGTTGTGACGTCACGGCTGGCACCTAGTTTTGGGGCATTTTGTCTGTCGTTCGCGATTTTATGACATTTTGAAGCACACACACACACGCGCATGGCAATCAAACATCCACGCACACACGTACCTGCTAAGGTATGTGTCAGCAACAGACGGACAGGCATATATCTGTCCTTATGTATATATGTATATATGAACAGATGTGAATTCTATTTGATATACATATATATATGTTATACGTATATATGTTGGTTTGGCTTTTCTACGTTCTCAATTCGCTCGGCGTTTATTTTTACTCTCTGGCCATTTAGCGATTTTATTTATTCATTCCACAAATCGTTGTCTAAAGTTTTTGTCTTGCTTATGTTATATTTAGATTGCTATAATCATCTGATTGACTAACTTATCATTTTATCCAGTCCCCCGCAATTGTCATGTAAAATGTCAGCGCAGAGCAAATGGAAAACTCTCGTTTCGATTGCCTGGGAAATGATATTTCACAAATGATTTCCGCACAAACGCAAGTCTAGTTTGTCCCTTAATTCAGAGAACGGCGAGAAGGACTCGCAAAACGTTAATACCATAGATACTCAAATGCGAGTGAATATATGGAGATAATCGTATATTCCCCCGTTTCCCGACTTTTCCGCCACCCAAACATTATTCACAGTACATTTGGCATTTATGCCTCGAGCGCGTTAAAAGTTTCTACAATGCTCGGATAATGAACTAATGAAAATGCAAATGAATACACAAATAAAAATACAAAAAAATTGTGCAGCATACACGTCGTATGCGCAATCTGAATGTTAATTGCGCCGTTAATGGAGGGGTGTGTGTGTGTGTGTGTATTTTATGTATGTGCGAGTGTTTTTAAGGCATCATCATAAAATTCGCATTGCTACCGAGTTCTGCGGAGCTGGATATCCGCTTGCTTTCTGTTGGTAATGGCCCTTTTTTTGGCCAATGGCAAAAACTTCAATAAATTGGCTTGGATTTCTCTGTCTTTGCTGGTCAATGGTTACGCTCATCTTCCTTCCTTCCTTTGACATCCGAGTACCAAAAAGTCCAAGAAAACACACAAGCCGGAGATGCCGAGTTCAACGGACTCTGAAGTGGAAACTGTGCGCTGTGCTTTTTATGCTGTCCACATAAAATATTATTAGATTATGCGTCCATTTCACTCGCTCCAGAACGAGTCATTCGCATACAATGAGCATCAGATTCCGATTCAGCTCGTCCTTTTACGAGACAGAATATGATCCAGAGTGTGTGTGTGTAAGCGTGTGGCCCTCTTATTGTTTTAGCCGAAACGAAATTGCCATAAAATCTAGCACATAAATGTCCAACACAGAACAATTTTCCTTTCTTTTTATGCTTAAAATTGGCTGGCCAAATGATTATACTTCAACAGTCTCTCCCTATCTCTCGGACTTTTGGGTCCAGCAATAATAAAAGTAAATCAAATAAAACAGCAGCATATTGCGATTTTTTATGGCCTTTAGCTTTGTGGCCCTGTTTTATGGCAGCCGCACTCTGATCGCAAGCAAAAAATATTTTTTGTTTAACACATCAATAACCATTTAATTTTTTTTTTTAATGAGCCCACTCTGGCTTACTTTTGAATTGTAATTAGTTAAACAGGATTTATGAAATTGCCATTACCGAGAGGCCTTTTTATTCGTAACACGTAAATGTATTCCTGTATAAATTATGCAAATAAAGAAGTGATATGATTTGTTTTTTTTTTATTAATCCATTTTATCTCTCTGAATTACTGAGGTGTCAGAGATTTCTCAGAATCAGAATCATACAGACTCATTAATTTACAAATTATTTCGAGCACTTTACAATTAAGTTTCGATCATTTGATAAAATGCCAATTGAATGCCATTTTCGATGTGAATGAATTAAGAGGCTTCTGTGGCACTTGTGCATGCAAGTGGGTATTAAATAAATAATTGTAAATCAATTGATGTCAGGCAAGGCGCAGAGCATAAATAAACTTTTTAGCTGCAACTCAGCGCAATTCAATTGGCATCCCTCGAGAACAGCTCAATTTAAAAATTAATATGCATATGCCAGGACATACGGACGAATGTGTTTTTGTGTAAAGTTTGAGATGAACTGTGCTTTAATTAACGTCCCAGTTGTCGTTATTGCATTGATTCGATCACCGAAAAGGAATCCGTCCGACCAGCCATGCATAAATTCAATAATTTCATTCGATTTCCCTTCCCTTTGACATCATCATATCGTTGAGTGGGGAATGTGTTTGTCCTTACCGAATATGAATGTCAATGCAAAAGCGTGAATTCGAAACGAGTGTTTGCTTTTATGAAATTGACAATATTGTTTATCTGATGCGTGGGCTAAGCACTCGTAGTTACTACAGCACTGGCCTCGCATTGTTTTCGGTTAACAAACACCGGAGCGCAGAGCGAACAACTAAATGCAAGACTGTCAATAAGCAGCGCACACAATTCACTTGCTCCCATTTTATTTTGGTCGCGTTGAGTTCTCTGGCACAGAAGCCGGAGGCTATCTGGATCGGGACAGCGAAAATGCTCGTATATCAGGGACTTATTCCGCACATTTGGTGTGCAAGCGGTTAAAAAGGTCCGGCAGCAGCCATGCAGAAGGCAAAGAAAACTATTTGCCTTTCATATCGAGGGGGTTATCGCTCGTTTTTATCGTCACATATTTGCATGCTGGAATATTCATTGAGTTTTCTGAGTTGGGTTGAGTTGGAAAATTAAACGCTTGAAAACCCAATGAGTTATTTATGCTTATGCAAGAATAATATATTTAATGAGGTAATAATTCCATTACGAGCAACGGAAAGAGGTAATAAATCCATTGCCAAAGTTTTTATTCAGGAAAAAAATATATAAAATATTATAAACTATAACCATATAATAATGCAAATATATCGTCTCTAATGCATAGTCGAGATCTTGTCTGTCTGCTTCCATCCGCTTGACATCACATTTTCAAAAATTACATACTATAATTTTGATAGTTTTATACATTTTTATGAACATAAAATCAGACTTCTATATCGTAATTGCAGTCTTAGGTTCTATAGGATCAAAGAAATAAAGTTCGCCTTTTTTATATGATATATAAAAAAGATTGAAAAAAGCGCAAAAGTTTTAAATACCATTATATGTGTCTTAGAAATTATTCATTTGGTGACTATTTTGGACTAATCTAAAAACAATATTCTCCATTTAATGAAATCGCACTTTAGCGACGCTCTGCCAATATTTAAATCTCAGTGTAATCCCTCGTGTTCGATTGCCGAGCTAAACAAAGTTAGCATACTTTTTGGGGAATGTGTGAACTGGCTATAGGTGGGGCTTAGGGGCACGTTGCATGTGGCACACAATTCCGCATTGGGGAATGCGGTATGCCCGTCCAACAGCTAAACGGCTTAAACTCCGCCATAAACCGTCAGTTTAGCGCGCCCATGTCGGTGGTAGATGGTTCGATACACCCTGACCATGACGGCAAATGTCCCACAACCTGCCCCGCGGCGTCGACACGAACTGCACTTGCTAGGTTGGTCGGAACATGTGCTGCACTATATAAAGTATTGGAACAAAAAAATACAAAAAGCACCACAACGAGCTCCGGAAGGGAAGCCCTAGAGCAATTAAATGTTCGGATAGACGGAGGGCGCGCCTGTGGAATTAAATGCAATTGTGTTTGTGTCTTTGACAGGTCTGCCCACGACTATCTGCTGGTCAGTCACAGATACAGATGAAAGTCACAGATATGGTTAAAAACCGTAGCAGAGGGTATCTTCATTTTGAACAGAAGTTTGTAACGCAGTAAAGGAGATATATATACGACCCCAAAAAACACTATTCAATAACTGTTTTAACCTATCCTAAAAGTCTCATCCAAATCGGAACACTATATCCTATAGCTGACTAAGGAACAATGGGAGAAACTGGGTCATTGACCATAACTCTGGTGTTTATCAATATAACTAAATCGTTCTTAAAAAAAGATAAGCCAAATATCGAACCACTATATCTTATAGCTACCATATAAACTATCGAAATATCGGGCACAGAAACTTTCCTGTCTTTCTTGTACAATTGTTTTTTGTCGGCATTGTATTTGCCATTTAATAATTTGAAATTATTAAAATGGTAGCGATTTTGCATTTGTATTATTAAATAATGATTGGTTTTGAAAGCGATCATTTAATAATAAATCGAATTTTTGATCGAAACCCCCGATTGGAATCGTAAATTGTATATCTGAATGTTCTGAACCCCCAAAGGAAAGGCCTTTAAAGCGTGCCGCCTGGTCGCGTTGCCCCTCGATTTTCTATTGATGCTTTGTGCGGCACACTTCCGCTTGTCAGCTGAAAGGAAAGCACAAAGACGAAGAAAGCGGCGGAGAAAGTGAAAAGCTCGCTGTCATTGTTAGTTCGGTTCAGTTTGGGAAGGAAGTACGCACAGCTGTATTTACAGCCGCAGTACTACACTTCTATACTTCTATAGTTCCATAGGTCCTTTATCAAATGCTGGTCATGCACAATCAGCCGCGAGACTGGAGACGATGCCAACAAAGGAAGATGACAACTGTTTCGAAGGAGGAGGAAGGGGGGGGGGGGCGAGGGGGGNGGGGGAGTGCCCTGCACAGAGCTTCCACCCGCCCCTGTGACAGCAATTGAATCAAATTTATTGTCTGCATCCGATGCCATGCAGTTTCCCAGTTTCCACTCGACGTCGCGGCCCCATTGTCAGCTTGGCATGTAATGTCACGTCCTGTTTTTACGAGGATCAAGTGCACAAAGTATGACGGCGATGCGGTTCAAATGAAAAAATTAAATATAAATGAGATTTGCGCGTGGATTTTGCTCTAAGCTTTGAGCCAACACACAAACGATAAAAAATACCAATAGCCCCGAGGAGGACGCATAAACACCAGACATCGAATATAAAGAGAAGAAGAACATCAACTGGTAATTTCTTGAAAATTGTCTACCCTTTGATGATATAAATGATTTTTCATTCTCCCGCACAGATTTACTAGCTTACATCTTTGTTTACTTTACAATTTGTATACCCATGCAGAAGGTAATATAATTTTGACCAGAAGCTTGCAACGCAGTGAAAGAGACATGTCCAACCCTATAAAGTATATATATTATTGATCAGCATCACCAGCCAAGATCTAGCTATTCGTCTGTCCGTCGGTCTGTCTGCTTTTACTCCGGTGCTTTTCAAGACAGTAAATTCATTCTTGGAAAATATAGTTATCATAAACATTAATGCCGTTTTATAAAATTAAAAAATACAAATTCAGATCACTATAGATAGATCCTATAGATATCATACAAACTGTTGAACTTGTCTGCAATGATATTCTAAGCTTCGGGCCCCGAAAAACGCCTTCCTTTCTTGTTTATTATTTAAGCTGAAACCAAATTTGGAATACGATGTTGTTTTTTTTCGGTCAAAACTCTTACAAATATTGTATCAACATTTGTAAATTAGTATTTCTTAAAAATTTTCAAACTATTTCAAGCTATATCTGATACTACTCTTACATTTCCATTTTAATAGTTATTGGTTTGCGAAATTTTCCTTTGTTTGCATTCCGTTTTCATGGGTCGGTCGTAAAAAATGGTTTTCCGTTTTCCTTGCCGGCTTCCCCATTTCACTTTAAACTGGGCCATCACCAAAAAACGAACTCTGACTGATGCAGACATTTCGTTCTTTGTGTTTCTGAGCGATTTAATTGCTGTTAATTGGGCAACTAAACAGTTGATGTTACTTTGTTTTATTGCTGGCCTGTTGGGTGAATGGAGGAGGAGGGGAGCGGGTTGCTTTCAGCGAAGATGGACGGGCCAGAGGCAAACTTTTAATTTTATTTACGCCAAAAGACCGCCAAGTACGTGCCGTGAATACCTAATTAATGCTGGAAAATGTTTTATGCCAAAAATAACTCCGACTACACAGTCTCCCATGGAAAGCGGAGGACGTGGTAGTCACGGGCAAACAAGGAGCCTGCTCTGGCGACCCATAATCGTAAATGTAGACACCATAACTGAACTTGGCCTCTGGCATGAAGAAGTTTTTTAACCTGTTTCCCTAAGCCAGCTTTAAAACCAAAAGATAATGTTTAAATTTAAATTTTAAAGATTAAACTGACCATTCATTTGAAAATTCTAAACAAATTAAAAAAGGTGCTATCAAAACTATACAATAAATTAATAGAAAAAGTAATACCTATATTTCGATATAGGATATAGTTTTTTTTTCCAGGAGGCTATTTTTTTATAGCGTTATAAGAAAACTAAAAGCAAATTAATTTTAAGAGAAAGAAAACTTAAAAAAGAAATTAAACGGTGAACTCCCTTATCCGGATATTCAAGTATTGAGTATATAAATGTGCCAAAATACATTTCCACACGCGCTTCTGGAGAGACAGCCATTTTCCGTCTGCGCCCTCTGACTTTTCAATTTGATCGACTACCGGACAGCTTTCGGTGGAACTTGATGACGCCACACCGCTCATCCCGCCCTCTCCCCCTTGCCGCACCCTCGCACCACCAGCGGTGTGAGCAATGGAGGTGTGTTCATGTTCATGTGGTGCTGAAAATAATTTCTTGAACAATAAAAAGTGTTTTGTCTTCGATAAACAGAAGCGTGTGGGGAATGGTCGTGCATGCCGGCGATCTATAAAAATAGACAGACAAACAAACAAATCAATGGATAGACAGACGGACAGTCGGACAAATGGGGAGATGCTCGCATCTTTCGGCACATATAAAAATACGGAATGATCTTATAGCTGACCTTACACATTTTGGAGCACCTGAACGACCAGCCTGTGTAGCTTGGTCAATAGTGATGCCAATTTTCGGTTAGCCTATAGACCATATTTGTACATTAAGCATTAGGATACATTTACAAAGGTAATTTGCAAAATTGAGATTAAAATGATTATTACAGTTTTTTTTGTATTATTTCTAACTTTTATTAAATTGTTATTACTCGAGTTTTAAACGTTGTCCTTTGATATTTAAAGAAGATTTTTACTATCTGATAATTTATTTTTAGTAATTTAATCAAATTTATATATATATAATAATATAAGGATGATTTCTTGTAATTGGAACAATGTTGGGAGATGAGAAATCAGACGCTCACACCGACCCCGAAAGCTAAAATCGAGCAGGAAGAGGATTTGATTGAATTGCCACAATTAGAAAGATTCGCAGATTTGCTCGCCTTGTTTGACTTTGTTTGGATGTGGTTTTAGCGGCATCCCAAACTCATGGATGTTTACGCGGAAGCTCCTCCTTTCCGGCGAACCTCTGCGGTTAAATATTTGATGAGATGAAGTGGAAAATTTTTGGAGCAGCACCCAATGCAAAGGCCATGAAAGAGATCAAGTGGTTAAGTGAAAGACTCCGTGAGTCGAATTTATCCCGAATTCTTTTTCAGATGCTTCCGGCCAGTGAGAGATATTTAAGCCGCGCCACGCCCCTCCGGTCAGCCCGACAAATGAGAAATAGCAGCACTTTCTCGAGCAGTGGCCAAATCGATTTGGATTCGTTTTGGCCTGCAGCAGAAGCCCGCACTTACAGCACACAAACTAAAATAGCAAACGCTTTTTGGCTGCCCCAAATTACATACACACACACTCGCAACTAAATCTGTGCGGTATCTCGTAACCGAGAGTAGGGCTGGCTATAACGCATAGCATACAGCATATAGCACTCACCACCCGGTCGGCCTCTGACGTCAGAGCCCCGTTCGACCGCAGCGAAAATGGCCATTGAAATGTTGACGTCGATGGCGTTGCGAGTAACGGATTTGTCTCTTCGATTGCCCCTGCCTTGTTATTGTTTAACTCGCCGATGTGTGCGTGTGTGAGTGCGAGTGTGCCTGTGTGAGTGCGGTTTATTGAAATCCAATGGCGGGTGTGTATTTGCTTTGGTCAGTGCCAGCGGTAGATGAAAAATTGATTGTGCTCAACCTCAACATTTCGGCAAGCTGCAAAAAAATATATGGCCCCTCTTTGCTCGTCTCGTCATTCATGTGTGTCAATTAAGGCTTCTCAGCTATTGCACAATGCAGCCACACGTCCTCATCCTCATCCCCATCAAAATCATCGTCATCTTCCTCAGCCGGATTCACGCTTGAAAGTATGCAGGGGAATATTTATAGGTTAAGCGTATGTGGTTGCCCTGGGTGACAGTTGGCCAATGTTTAGGTGGAATGCCTGACACATGTAACAAATTTCGAGCACTCGAAACTCGAATAAATCAAAGGCATGACAAAATATTGAAGGCATTTTGTCGCTTAATTGGAGTGCCACGCGTTGGCATAGACAAAGGGAAATGTAACAACAACAACAACAACACAAAACAGAAAGGAATCGCAATGGAAAAGAAAGCTTTGACTGGCACATTTGACATTTTGTCTGGCAGGCTTTAGCAAGCGCATGCAGATGAATCATTGTGAGGAGCCAAGACTAAACGGACACCTGCCACTCGATCCTATCTGAGAAAAATAGGAAATTAAAATACAACACAATGTTTCATCACAACAACGAAAATGTATTGATAATCGGATTGAATGAACATTATGTTCATATGTATAATACTCGTATTCCCATTTTTGTTAAATATAGCATGTTAGCATGATTTAATTTTCTTACTTTAATTTCATCAGTTTGCCAAAAAGTGTGACTTTAAGCAAAAAACCTCTTCTATTGAAACAACAAATGGCTTATACATTTATTTCGAACTAATTTCACCAGAAGCCCAAGAAATTTCAATAAAAGATATTCAATTTGAATTACACTGAAAACGATTTGAATAGGGATCAGTTACTTAAAATTGAGATGAAATCATTATTTTCGATTTACCACCCGATGCGCTGAGAATCGATTTGTTTTTTGTTTTGGAAACATATTTTTGATGGTTGAACGATTTTTTTTTCGGCACGTTAACCCTGAATGGAAGATCCCAAAACGGACTTTGGATTAGTGCTTGTAGCCTGGCCATTCGTGTGGGCTTCAACAGCGCTTGCACACAAAGGACGAGGTCCTGCCCCAAACACACTCACACACACACTCACACACCCACACATACACTCACTTGTCGGCCTGTCAGACGCCATTATCACATATTGCCGTCACTTTGTGTTCGCCGTTGTCGTTACCGTCGTCGTTGTCGTTGTCGTTGTATTTGCGGCTATAATGCGCAAATACTCGTATGCCAAAGGTTCCTGGTTCGAGTCCGAGTCCATATTCGCATATCCGCATATCCGCATCCGCATCTGGGACATATGCAAATGGCAAATGGTAAATGGCGACTGGTGAATGGCAAATGCCAAGTCGGTCAAATCGTTTTCGCACATGAGCCTTATTTGCATCTCATTAACATCCGGGCTCTCAGGATAGGGTCCAACAATGACCACAGTGGCGTCATCGGTGCCCGTCAATTGATGGTGTGTGTTCGTGTCAATTCTATTCCCCATTTCCATTTCTATTTCTATTTCCGTTCTTCCGTTTTTCCCATTTTTCCCTTTGCCCATCGCTGGGTCAATTGTTGCACTAAAAATTGTATGCTTCGCCTATTTGCCAGCGACGTCTAATGAGCATGTCCTTCATCCTACGAGCAACACACACCCACATCGATACAATGATTGACATGTGATGTATATGAGTTCGCGTATGTGTGGGGTAGTTAATGTCACAAATTTTGATAAATTGTTTTACGACCATAATTTGTGCAACTTTTATCGCCTTTTTGTAATGGCTTTCCTATTAGTGTTTTATGTGCCGTAAAAGTAGCCCCGCCCCGCACGCCACACTCGCAGGCATTCATCATTATGGTGATAGTTGATAGAAGTGCCAACAAAATGAAATTAAATTATTTACACGGATCTCGTTGGGCGCCTTTTGCATTTTATGACAGCGCAAACATGCCACACTCTTATTTATTCAACAGAATGTTGAACACGCGCTCAAATAATTTATGTTCAGCTCGCTTCTATGTGCGTAACCTTTTGGGCCGCCGGCAAACAAGAACGCAAGGGTTAAAGCCGGGTTAGGCCCATGTCCCGGCCAGAACACAGGTACAGATACAGCTATACAGTCAGACGCACAAGATACAAGATACGGATACAAATACGAATACGTTCGCCCCGCGCACGGAGTCGCGGAAGGGGACTGTTTACATTTTGATGAGCATCAGCGAATTATTTGACTATTTATACGTGTTTACATACCTTGCTGCTGCTGCTGCTGCTTGATGCCTCTTTTACTGGGGAGCTTCAACAGAGGGCGGAGTGGCGGCGTCAGAGGAGCGAGCCGGAAAGTGAGACGGGATAGTCGGGCGGGGTAATTGCTCCGAGCGGCTAGTGCATGCTGCAAAGAAATTAACACACAAAGCTAATTCACTGCCAGCTAGCGGAAGTTGGGAGGAAATCTGCTCGGCAAACATCAGATAACGCCGAGCGCAAACAGAACCAGAGACCCTCGTAAATAGTCTTTTAGAGAGTCAATCGTTCTTGCCTCTAAAACGAAACTAAGGCAGTCTAAGACCAGGCTTAAAGTCAAGAGCCCAAAGTGTTAATTGCGATGGCCAAATGCGTTGAATAATTAATTCGATTGAGTTTGCTTTTAATCACGGCACCCAACTTGGCGCACTTAAAGCCAACAAATAATGCTGGCAGTTGTGTTTGCACAATGCTCTCTCCTCGATTTTGTGATTGTGTCTTTGAAGTTTTTCCCCGAGTTTCGGGCTTGTGTGCTGTTATAAATTTATCTTAATATCCAAGCGATGTGGAACTTTCGGTCGTCTAAGCGCATTTTTCATTCTAATGGAGTCGCTTCAACAATGCAAGGCAAACTTTTCCCCCTGTTTTCCCATGTTTTCCCGGTCGGCACTACCGCAAACAATGGCAAATTATGTATATGCATAGGTAGCATATGGGTAGATGGATGAAAAAACAGATGAGGTCACAATAATAGCACTACAGCTTGAATGGAGCTCATATGTTTACCATGGAGAGGCCTTACAATACATTCTTTCAAAGAAACCTTTAGCTTAATCTTTTTATTCAACAACAAGAATATAAATCAAATATTTTCCTTTTAATTAACTTTGGAATAATTTTCAAGAATTAAACTGGTCCTTCTTGTGTGTATCTTGTATACTACTTAGGTACTTAGGTAACCTCCAACGGTTTACAGTGAAACACATCAAATTCACAATGCTAACATTTTGACTAGAGCTGTGTACATGTGTTCCTTGTGCATTTCTGGCTCGCTTTCAAGGCTCTGTCCCCATGGCAAAACACATGTTAAACACAGTGAATAGTGGAAAACTTTGACAGCAAAGTTTGTTGCTGATATAATTTGCTTGTTGTTTAATGTGTGAAATGGAAATTATTTCGCCTACAGAACCCCGGGGAGCTTGGCAGTATTGAGAATGGCTTTTTAATCAAGTTTGACGGAAGTTCATTAGCTGCTGGTGCACCGGTCGTATGAGCAATGTGGCTTGGATGAAGGATCAATAGTGGATAGATGAGCTCTGAAAGTCAAACT